>CAKNXH010063005.1:199385-231863 GCA_932178445.1 Andricus quercusramuli | reverse complement strand
CACACACACACACACACACACACACACACACACACACACACACACACCAAAAGCGTCCTCGGGTTGCGGATAGAGGGTCCCTGTACCAAGGGCTTCTGCTGAATATTGTCACAATAATTAGTAAGCAGTCGCGGACAATTGTCCAGGGATGGTCCCGAAGGAGTAACCCCTAAAAGAAGGCGTTACAACCGTGCCGAAAGCTGAATGACACCTGGGTGAGGTGTCTCAAGCAGTGACCTGATATACCAGGCGACCTTTCAGAATATCAGCCTTATCCTAGCACGCGGGGCTCTACAAGGATGGACGAACCCTTTTCCCTAGCTGATCGTGGGAACAACAATGACAACACCAAACATAGTTGTAGTAAGTGCGGTTCAAAACAATCGAACGCGCAGGGCTCCCGACAATGGCTCGGACAACAATGCCGACTACCCTAGAGTTGGGGGAGCTAATCAAGACAGAGTCAATGCGATTGACCAGCGGAATCTTGTTACTTTTAAGTGGACGGATCGACTCAATGACGGCCTGCTCAAGTGCTACGATAACAGTATGGTCCCTAAACGAGAAGGTTACATGGCACGACTGCATGCTCTGTATTGCGAGAAACACCCAGAGCTCTCGCGCTTTTCGCATCAACGTCTGCGAAACCATGCCGAACAACTCCGAAGAAGGGGTTATGTGAGCGGAGCGCCTACTCTACCGCAGCCAGAACAAGTCGGGTATAGAGAAAGAGAGGCGATACTGAGACCAACCGCGAACAGGCATCCAATATAGGAAGAACGATGCTTCAGTACCCGGAGAAACATCAACATTCAGGTTTCTCCCAAGCCCAAAGATCTAACTGAACTGGATGATGAGCTACGTGGAAATTTTTCCGAAGAATCCGACCTCTGATCTATCAATTGTGGTGTGTATAATGCAGCGAGAACTTTGGCAGATACAAGCCGTGAAACAAAACCAACGGTTGATCATAAGACCAAAAGACGAATGCATCAACTCAGCACAAAGATAGGCTGGGCAAGACAGTATGCGTCCCGCATTCATTGTGTGATTGACTACATAACATCTGGCAGGACTTTCACTGCCAAGGTTCGAAAGTTCGCTAAGAGAAGTCCAGAGCGGAGAGAGAGGTGGGTCAGAGAGAATCAACAGTTTTTATTTGACCCATCTAAACTCTTCCAAGACCCTCCAATTACTGTCGACCATCCGCCCAAACCAGAGGAGGTCGAAACATTCTGGTGAGAAGTCTACGAAGTCCAACGTCCATTTGAAGAAGGCTCAAAGAACATAAATAGCTTCAAGGAGCTGTGCAATGCCCTCATAACACCAGAGGAGGAATGCCCACCTATCACTACCGAGGAGGTGAAATACGTATTAAGAGGGATGCAGAACGATTCCCCTCCGGAACCAGATGATATCAAGACCTTCTGGTGGAAGAAGTTTCCTTCAACCCACCAGCATCTGGCCCGAAGTTTCACCTCATATTTGAAGTCGAAAGAGCCTATTCCGGAGTGGTTGGTGGAAGGGCGCACAGTTCTCCTGCCGAAGACGAGCAACTTAGCTGACCCTGAGAATTACAGGCCAATACTTGTCTGAACACACTGTATAAGATCTTCACAGCTATCCTAAATGATACGATTGTTCGGACAATTGGATCTGTGTAGCGAGAGATGTATGAACAAAGCGGCTTAAAGAAAAGCGTAGCAGGATGTCGGGAGAACCTGCTCATCGATATATGTGCCTGTAAAGACGCAGCATCCTATCAACGATCTCTATCGATGGCCTGGATTGATTACCGAAAATCTTTTCATTCAACCTTACATAGACTTATCATTGGTCTGTTGGAAAGCTTAAAGGTTCATCCACACATCGTGAGGTGCATAGAGAGATTAATGCCGCTTTGGAAAACCAGATTTGCTATCTCATCTGGAAAACATCGTGTGATCACTAACAGTATCACCTTCCAGAGAGGTGTGTTACAGGGCGACACCATGAGCCCCCTCCTCTTTTGCCTCACATTATTGCCACTAACTCTCGTACTTCGTCATACCGAAATGTACTTCTGCGGCAAACCTGGAAACCGGAAGCATGAGGTCAATCATGTATTTTAAATGGATGATCTTAAGATCTATGCTGGAAATCAAGAGAAACTACATCTAGCTCTAAAAATGGTCAAAAAGTACAATCAAGACATTGGAATGGAGTTCGGGTTAGAGAAATGCGCCAAGGTTAATTTGGAGAAAGGAAAACTTAACGGCATCCCCGAAGATCCTGAGCACGTTGACAGAAGCGCTATACAACACCTTTGCGCTGGAGAGACCTATACATACTTGGGAGTGCCACAGAGCCGCATTCAGGACGTAACATCTATAAAGGATACTGTCCGATGCAGATACAAACGTCTCATCCGACAGACATGGTCTTCCGAACTGTCGGCGAGGAACAAAGTATCCGCGACGAACATGCTTGCCGCCTCAGTAATACTCTGTTCATTTGGAGTAGTTCCATGGACGAAGGACGAGCTCAGATCCCTCGATATCGGGTCCCGAAAGGTAATGCACATGAACAAAAGCATGCACGTTAAGTCTTCTGTTCCACGACTTTACATCTCACACCGTCAAGGTGGTCGTGGAATTCTGAATCTTGAATGTCTTCACAATAGGATTATTCTGAGTACAGCACATATAGTCGCAAATGGACAAGACCCAGTTCTTAAAATTGTTAGGAAACACGAAGAAGTAGGCAAAGGGGCGTTTCTGTACGAAGCAACAGAGGAGATATTATCATTGTCCCGTTTTGCCCCTGTCGTCATTTGGCGCCATGTTCCCCTGATGTGATGAAGGGGGTATAGATCTTTTATTAATTGAATTTTTTATTTTATCGTTGTTTTTTTCATTGATCTAGAGTTCTTGTGTAATTTATTTGGATGTCACGTTCGTCCCGCAACACTGCTCCGACCCAGGTTGCTGATCAATCTCTCTGGCGATCACCCCAAGTGAAGAGCCTCACAAGGTCGTCATGTGAGGTTCTCCACTCGGGCCAATTAGTATCCAAGGTCTTTTGTTTCAGTCGTCATTCACTCTACTGACACTCTTTTTATAAAATATTTGTCGCCACCCTTTTCTGTCCTGGCATACTTCCCCAGCTTCCTTCACGTCCATGCATTTTCTAGTGCAAGCTCTCGTGTTTCTATGGTCCACGTCCATGTCTCGCTACCGTATAGCATAGTCGCTACAAGTATACAATTATTTATGGCCATTTTAGCAATATTTGATATATTTTTACTTCTAATAATGGACCCTGCTCTATCGATAACCTTCTTACCTTCATTTATGCGTCTATCTAACTCCCCATCTATCTTTCCGTCACAAGTGAATAGGCGTATTTATCAATGTACCTACGTACATATCAACTTGTTCTATTCTCTCATCATTTAGGACAATGTCGCACATTGTTTTCTCACTTTTTCCTTCGAACACCATAATTTTTGTTTTATTTACGTTAATTTTGAGGACCATACTCTTCATGCTTGTATTCAGTTTGTTCAGCATTCTTTGCAAGTCTTCGATTGATTTAGCCAGAACAACCTCATCACCTGCAAACGCTAACCCACGTAACCTTACTGTTTTCGAGATCCACACCTTCTTCGTCGAAGAGGGCCATTCTTAGACACTTATCCAGGAAAATAATGTATAGCCATGAGGGAATAACGCATCCTTGTCTAACATTCTGCATAATATCGAAACAATCACTGAGTTTCCTATTAATCCTTACACTCGATTTTCTACCAGCGTATATTGTTTGTATTGGTTGCGTAGAAACTATTCATTGACTCCATACTCTTTGAGGACTTCCCAAAATTTACTTCTATCCACCTTGTCAAATGCCTTTTCTAAATCAACAAACGCAAAGAAAACTTTCTTTCCTACTCTCAGACTGTGATCTGATCTGTGATCTGTCTTAAGCTAAATATTTGATCCGGAATATTATCCTATGGATGAGTTATTTTAAGTACATTTCACTTACAGTACTTAATAACCTGTGAGGTATGTACTCGCCACCATATTTAAGCACTTCAGCGCTAATATTTTCTACACCAGCAGCTTTACGGTATTTTAAGTTCTTAATTATATTTCTAACCTCAGTGCTACAGACTTTCTCAATTGGGTTTTGTAATGCATTATGTTCTATGTCGCTATTCTGGTGACCTATCCTATAGCTTCATCTCGTATTAATTCGTTAAAATATTCTTTAAAAGCGTCTACTATCTTGTCAATTAATTGTAAAATTTTGTAGAAGTGTACACATTCTAACAAAAGCGTTTATAATGTATACTTTTTTAATTTATGAAATTTTTAACCATTTTTTAAAACACATTAGAAACAAGTAATTACACTGCCGTGATTTGGAAGAACACCGTTAACTGCAATTCGGATAAAGTCACCTGCATGCAGCTAACGGTAGGCGGCTCAAGGGACTTATCTGAAATACACTCAACAGTGTTCTTTCAAATCAAGGCAGTACAAATGTTTAAAAAATATAACATTGACATAATTAGAAGCATAATAATGAATGATATAAACCTCTGAATGAATGATTTTCAATTGACTAGAAAATAAAAATATGAAATTCAATCTGGAGAAATGGGAAAACACAGCAATTTGAAACCGTCCACAAAATCAATACCGGAAAAATGAGCAGTCACTTTTTACTTGGTCAAAGGAAGTATTCGAATAGATAAGAAACAAAAGTAGATTTTTGATCGACAAGTGAAATATTGGACTAGTAATTATAATTGTTAAGCACGTGTTTTCGATCACACGATAGTCTAAGCTAAGCTTAAGCCTAATGCATGATTATGAGGCCTTATGAACGTTATGACTGGCATGTATTATAACGGGTGGGTGAGAATACCGAGCAGTCGCGAGACCGTGTTTGTCTAGCAATGTGGCTTGGTAGGGATTGACTTGTATAAACATTGGAACACCGATAGCTAACACCATCAAGCACCTGCTACTCAAAATAATTATTTTGCAAACAACCTGCAGTAATGCCATATGTGCTCAGCTCAAGATCGGTTATTGATAAAATTCATGAGACCCCTCGTCTTACTGTAATATTCTATTGCTAGCCAACATTAGAAAGAAAGAAACATATTGAACCAAAGACATTCTATTAATTTTTTATGGATCCTTAGATGTGAAAAAGTCTTTTCTTGTTTCACCTGCTTAATAATACGGAGGAAAAATAGATACTGAAAAGTAGATAATAAACATCTTGATATTCAGCCATAATATATAGATATTACGGCATAATATCTAATATTTTCAACTTAATATACAGGATATTGCAGGGCAATATCTGCTTATATTGCAAGTATAAATTGCGTGATATTAATCGTCCATATCTAAGATATTGAAAGAGTGAAATTTGATCGGAGTAATGTCGCTGAAGTGTGGCGTGACGACAAAGGATTTTAACCTCACTATGTCCAAATCTCGAGCATTCGTCGTGAGTGTTGTGGTTTTTCGGATATATATTGTGCTAAACGTTTTGATGGAAAATAGTTTAGGTGTTTTTCGGTATTATATCATCATTTTTTGAAAAAAAAATAAGAGCTCGGTGTCAAGCGTCAGATATATGGCAGCCATGAGCAACATGGTGCTTGCTCTTCACGAAAATCGAATAATTAGCAAAAAAGGCGAATGCTCGAGGATCAGAAACAATTAACAGCGGACTACGATGTAAAATCCGAAAGGATTTGATAGAAATTGGCATGTATTACCGGTAATTTTTGTACATTAAACTAATATTTTTCGAGAATCTTACATTCTGTTCTTTAATATCTTGGATATCCCCGCAGTTAGAATCTTCTTTTTAATATCTACGGATGCTCTGCTTCAATATCTAGATTTGTGCATCATAGGTAAATCGCTGAGATATTACCCGCTAATAACTAGATATTTTGTTTTGATATCTAGTTTTCTCCGTGAAGCGTAACGTCTGTGAAGCGGGTGCAAAGTTGCACTTTTCCGCCCAGTGATGTACCGGATGCAAAAATGCGAATTTACGCCCGCTTGACGGACATGAACACTGAAAAAACGAAGTATTATTCCAGGGCTAGTTCCAGGTATTACAATAAGACTCAGAAAAAACAATCCCGAGTGGTATTAAAATGATACCACTATTAGGAACCCTGATTTATTTTTTTTACATTGAAAATATGTAACAGCATGAAGTTATTATATTAAAAAACAGGAAACGAAAAAAATGATACAATACAAAAAAAATCTCCAGTTTTTGCAGTGAAGTGTTGTGTAATTTATTTCGCCCATTAATCATGGTTGCACAATTGACAATCCCCGCTTGGGTGATTTGACGCAATCGTAGAAATTGCCGATTTTACACTATTAATACAAAATATACTACTGTTTTTTAGGAAAGACATTTTTTCGAATAATGTTTTGAGGAAATTTTGAACATCACTTATCATTAAAATCGATTATAGGAGAAGTCTGCATAAATAGGTGGACTACATTAAATATTTGGGAGCAGGATGTCTGAAATCTTGAGGTCGCATTCCAAAGCCAGCGGGCATCGTAAGGTGCTAATGAAGTCGTGAGGGCTTGATTCCAGACAACGTGGACTTGGTGGGTGCTGGAAATGATTTAGATTCCAACTAAACGATCTGTCTAGCGATGACGGGCCCACATCCCGAATTCATCGCTGCTCACTCCGTATAATGGATTTAATGAGAAGGTAGCCCGAGTCTTGGCCACCTCCTACTGGATCCTTTACTGCCTCGTATCTCTCCTCCACTTCCCCAGGGGGTCTGTATATATAATTATAAAATTCGCACAGGTTGCAAAAATAAGGACGTGATTAAATTTTTATTATTTTCAATTTTTCAACAATAAGTATACATATATAACCATTTTGACCATTTCAAACCTTAAATGACTCAATTTTGAAGATTTCAATAAATGTTTCTCTTATTATCTTGTTGGAAATGTACTTTCACAATACAATACAATGAATTACAATAAAGTACAACAATGTTAAACTAATAACTGTTAAGAATTTAAAATGTTTTAAACATAATCGAAATCAAATAATTTGACATTGTACGGCTGTACGCCATTTAAGTAATAGAATGTTGAATTTCAATCTTCAATCTGAACAGTTTAAGCCCCGAGCTCCTAAAAATAGAAAACTTTAAACTTGATATTTTAGAATTCAACTTTTTTAGATGTACGTATGTGGCACTTTGAAATTTGTAAATTGTAGAAAAAGAAATTTTTATTGAAGAATTTGAAATTTGAATGTTTTAATGAAAAAAATGTATAATTTAAAAATGTCTGATGTTCAACAGCTTATTTAATTCAATTCCATTTTATTCTCTCTTGTCGCCCTTGCGAACTTTCATATATATATGATACATACAGTAGTATAATATGATTAGTAGTATAAAATGTTTTGTCTTAGAAAATATGCGAGGACATACATTATATATGTAGAAATGGCCAAAATAATTTCATTTTAATTCTAAACGTTTAATAACCTATAATTTCCAGTAAAAAATTTCAATTTTATGCATGCATAAGAGTGAAATTTTGTAATTTTCTAGTATTTAAAGGCCAATAGTTGCACTATTACAAAATTGAAAATATATTGAGAAATCACGCAATTTTTAAGAATGTGGAAATTCTACAACTTTTAAGTCAAAATGTTCATTTTTTAAATTGAATTTTGATGGGTTCGAATAAACAGTTTGAACTTCAAAATTTAAATTAAAAAAATCATTAAAATTTGTGATGCATTCAAGAGTGAACAATTTTTCAATTGGAGTTTAATATCGACAATCTCAATTTGAAAGAATATTCCTAAGTAGGAATTATTGAAAAGTGAGCGACTACTTCACTTTCAGCAAAAATGTCTCTCAAATAATAGTTCTATTTCATTATTTATTTTAGCGGTTTTCACATTTTTACTAAAGTTTTATACAGAATCCGTTTCAAATCAGGCAAGGTTCTACACTTGAAATCCTAGAATCTTTCGGGGATAAGATATGTTGCTTTTAGAGAAAATTAAGCTATAGGTATTTTTCCTAATTGCAAACAAAATTCTGAAAAGTTATGGGCATTTGAATTTTGTGCTTTGTTTTTCATAAAACTCGAATTTTTTCTTTAAACTTTTTTCTGATGCTTCCTAAATAAATTTTGTAGTCAGCAGAATTCCTTTTTCTCACAATCGAATTTTCTACTTTTTCTTGGAAACAATGAGAGTTACAAAAAAAAAAATTAAGATGAAAGTTTGCTAGTCTAAAATAGTCATATGAAAAACGTCTTTCGTTTTTTGTGATATCTTTCATAGTTCACGAGAAAAATTCAAAAATTACATTTGTAGGAAAGAAAAATTCTCCCGGTCTCAAAAATGGTTTAGCCTGCTTGAAGCTCATAAGATGCCTTCCTTCTATAATTTGAAACTTTCTGAAAATATTTGGAAGGGTAACAAAGGTGGAGTTTTCAGGAAAATATTTTTTTTCATGTTTTCAAAATTTGAAGAAAAAAATAAAAAAGATTTCCTTGAAAACCCCACTTTTTTTATTCTTATAAATATTTTTGTAAATTTTTGTGCTGATATAAGAATGGCACCTTATTAGCAGCATATACGGGCCAAACCATTTTTAAGGCCGGGAGAATCTTTTTTTTCCATGAAAATGTAATTTTGTAATTTTTCTCGTAAATCATGAAAGATATCGCAAAAGAACAGGAGACATTTCCCATGAAATTTTTTTAGACGCGCATACTTTTGTCTTAACTTTTTTTCGTAACTGTCATTGTTTCCAAGAAAAAGTCGAAAATTCGATTGTAAGAAAAAAGAATTCTCCTTGTTACAAAAGTTATTTAGCAAGCATCAAACTTGCAACATATCTTCATTATCAAAGTACAAGTTACAAATAAAATTTGCAAAACATTTAAAGGTGGGTTTTTTTTTTTTTTTAAGAAAAACAAGTTTTAATTTTTTCAGAAAAACCGCTGCTAGTTGGCTAATTCTAACCCCTTTTCCAATTTTCCGGTGGCTTTTGAAAGAAGACGATGAACCCTTTTAGAATCAAAAATGAAGTAATCATTATTCCAATTGAGTCAAAAGTTCTAGTGATTTAAAGAGAAGAATCGGGTTTTGTGGAAAACAAAGCACAACATTCAAATACGCATAACTTTTTAGAAAGCTTTTTGTTCCGCCAATCGGCAAAATATGTATCGCCTAATTTCCTTTAAATAACAACATATTTCGTCCCCGAGAGATTCTGCGATTTCAAGTGTAGAACCTTGCCTGATTTGGAATGGATTCGGTCTTTAGTCAAAAATGATTAATAGTACTAAAATTTTTTACTGATAGCGTATGAAACCATTTACCCAGTGGAACCATTTTTCAAGTTGATAGTTGATTCATTATAACCTAAACCTTTCATGTGCTTTTTTTCTTAGTAAAAGGCATTAAATTAGACTCAATTAAGCCACTGAAACAAACACATAAAGAAATAATATAGGCTGTCTATCAATAGCACTTCACTTCACTCAATCGAAATACATAACTGAAATAAAAAATTGCATTATTACATTGAAAGAGCTTGAAATTTATGCTGCCACGAATACTTTTTTTATTTTGAAATAAAAATGTTGTATCTATAAATGAAGAAACCAAAGATTTGTCAATTTGTCTCTTATATCTAAAGAAGGCTATTGCTTACATGTAGTTTAAAGAATGCAACGAAAAGGACTTACAATTTCTGAAATTTCTTTTTTCAGCATTTTTGCAATGAGACAAGAAAGGTAAGAGGTTGATTATAGAAGGGAAAACAGCTATAGCGAATATTTTTGTTCTAGCACTTCACTCAAGTCATTTGTTCCATTTTGCATTGCATTTTTAACGCCCCAACCCCATCGTCAATCCACGTGATTTGCTAATACGCATACCTACCACTCGACTATAATTCGTGAAATTTCTATGGTTGCTTCGAACCAGGGTTACAAGCGCCACTTGGAGACGAATCTCTGCGCATGAATATACGACCCCATTGAAATCGTATAGCTGTCCTTTATAGGCATTTAATCCGTCGGTTAACTCTCATACACCCACACGCGATTTCTGTCGAGACTCGAGTACGGTTTTGAAGATTGTTCTCACTTTTCTCCTCTTTCTTAATATTAAGTCAGCTCGTTGGCACATTTTTCGATAATCAACAAAATGAACGGGTTTATTCTTTCAGGCTTAACTATAAAATCATTTTATTAAGGGAAATGCGAGGGGGCAATAACTTCTGTAATCGTTGTAGATCGGCTACTGAAAATTATAATGTTCCTTCACAAAACTTTAAACACTCGTTCAATTGTTCAATTTCAGACACGATAATTTCAAAAACTTGCAAACTAGTGGCTAGCGCTAGCATAAGCGGTACTTCAAAATCACTTATGCCTTTGAAACACGTTATTCAGGTCGGAAAAAAACTAGAAATTGTTTTATAACGGTTAGAAATCTTATGAAATTCCACGTGGAATGATCGCTGGTAAAGAAATTTATGACTTTTTGAAAGGGATATATCCGAGGATATATCACGTGAGAAGTATTTTAGAAAAATTCAAGAATTCATTGAATTTTTTATCTCGAGACTCCATGCAGATTTTGTAAGTTATCGTGACTTAAATTAATGATAAGATTTTAAAGATTACAGTTTGTGAATGTCGAATTATTGCTGCAAGTTTCCTACGCCATGATGACACGAGCTGAATTTGAGGTACAAATTATACAATTATACAAGAGAAATTATACAATTTTTCTTAAAAACTTCTCGCGTGATACATTCTCTTCAAAAAGGCAGACATATCTTTGCTAGGGATCATTTGAAATTAAAATTCATAAGTTTTAAACGGTTTTATTAAAAAAGGCCTTGTTCTATTTCTGACCGAGTTATCGTGTTTCAAAGTCATCCGTGATTTTTAGTACTGCTCACCCTATCCGTGTAGATAATTTCCGACCGTAGTGTAAGTACATAGAATTACTTAGCCCACATCTTAACGACAATAATACGAATCTCTGTTACTGAGGCAAACCGGCAAAGGCTCTGGCAGTTTCGGTATGTAAATTAGCCGCGGTTCCATTCACGCCCGTACACCTGGTCTTGGCCTCCCGCTGCCCAGTTGGATGCTCATACGTGGATGCCTTTCTCAACTAGCTCCATAATTCATAACTCGTGTGGTCTGGAGTTCTGGACCTGGAGAGTGGAGAGTGGAGGCGAACTCTCGTTTCTTGTCGTCCAACAATCCAAAAGACGCGTTATCGTATCAAGGTGCAATCATTATTATTACAGGTCTCCATAAACATCACACCCCTTACATATATCTCAAACATGCCGCCTATTTCAAAATACATATTGTTATTAAAACGGAAAATTCCATCAAATAATATACTATTGAATAAAAACATTGAGTAAAAATTTTTATCAAATTTAACTAGACATTAAACTTGATAAAACTTCACAACTTTTACTGTGGAGAGTATGTGCAATGTGCATTGTACGAGGAATTTTATATAAAAGCGTCGAAAATTTATTGTTATAATTGTTGGACCTTTCATACTTCTATTTTTCCATATGTCAAATATTTTTTTCATTTAGAAATATTTTTCCAGATCCTTATGAAATATTAAAGACTGAAATGTAAATGATACTATCTGAAATTACATAATATTAGCATTTTGGAATTTAATTATTCATAAAAGAATCTAATATTTATTACTTTCTTGTAAATTGTTGCTCGCTTATTATCATTTTATGGTAAAACTGTAGAAGCCACTTCATAAAAAAATATTTGCTATTTCCCTAATTGTATAATAAATGCTAGTATTTATTAGTCATTACAGGTATACATATAACTGTAAATTAATGAAAATAATTTAAATTTTTTAATTTCGCGGGAATGGTTATATGTGACATCCGTTTAAAATTAGCTATTTCTGATTGAATCGATTGAGTGTTCCGAAGGCAATGATAATAGTCGTCGAATCAAATTCCAAAGTCTCAGAAGAGGATGGTTTGAATCTCTTGCGAGCCATATATGGCCACTTTCACATATATTATATTAATACTGAAGAAGGTGTTGGTTGAGGACCTGCTGCATTGTACTTCTGCATTCCTGAGCCCAAGGACCATCTTTTTCTCCCTCTTTTCCTCTCTAAATTCCACTGACATGTCATACATTTTAAAATTACATATCATACTTATTAATTTACCTATATTTCATCCAAAACGACAAATTTAGCAATAAATCTTACTTGTGTATCTTACCATTGAGAATGTTAAAATCATTTCGTGAATTCTATAACACTAGCTTTCATTGAACTAATTAATAATTTAAAGTTTTCAGTATATCAAAATGACTAATAAACATTACAAAAAGATCGAATGAATAAAAAAATAATAAAGAAGACTGATCAAGGAACTTAATCCTAAAGAAAAAAAAAACTCCCTCAAGATTAGGTCGGGAATAGAATTTTATAATTGGTCGATATTTTCCTAAGCACATTTTACCCAAACTTTTAGATAATTTAGAATTAATAATACGAGTGAGAGACAGCAGTGCGTTTGGGATCAAGTCAATTCAAACATATTAAATCATGTATAAACTTGAGTTTATTGGTTGCAAATATTTTTTAAACTCCGAAGAAATATGTTGAACAAGTAAAAAAATGTTTTTTAATTGATATTATATGTAAAAGTTTATTTCATATAAAACGTACTGCTGTCCCAATCACAAACGTTCCGTATCTCCCCTATTTGAACTTCCGAAGGTGGATAAAAATGATTGAATTGTAATATTTTTGAATTATCATCAATTTTCACCTTTTATTTTAGTGGAACATTTCCACTAATCATAAATAATATAACAAAATAATTTTTTTTTTAGTATAGGAGTCAGGCCCGTGCCGAAGAAAACCCGGGCCCAGGGGTGGAAATGACGGGCTCCTACATGTAATTTTAAAAATGTTGAATCCAGGCTGATGCAATTTCTGGACCCGGAGAGAATCTCCCTGTTACCCCCACCCCCCTCTCACCAGGCCTGATAGGAGTGTATTAATGTTTCTTTAATTTTACTGCAAAATAGGGAATTGATGAAGAAACTATAATATTACTTAAATGAAGAAAAATAAAATAGAATCTTCTTTATCTTCAAATGAAAGATGTAGATACAAATTTACAGAAGTTTCGGTGCTCATCCGACACATTTATCAAGACAATAAAAATGAAAGATTGAAAAGTTTCAAAACCCCATCAGAAAAACCAAGATGTTCTCCCAATTTGCCGCATTCATCCTGATACTTTTTTGACAATTTGCAATTTTATTATATACGAAGTGAATACGAAGGTAATGCGAACAAAAAAATCTGCTAATAATTTTATTTCGTTTTGTTGGTAAAGGACATGAACTTGCTTCTTTATTTAAAAGTTTGTTGGTTGTTAGCACTTAGCATTTCGTACTCGCAACCTGAAAGCAACAAATTGCTTTGATACCCAAGCCTTCTATAACCTGTCAATAATTTATTCACCTCATTCTGAATGACACTTCTCATAAAAAACACGTAAAATATGTTTCTGATGGAAATCAAGAAAATTAATCATTAGACTGGACGAACCAAACGAAAACCAATATGAAAGGATAGTGAAGGCCATTTAATTTAAAAGTGGCAAGTAAGTGGTCAAATGGCTATTTAAATATAAATTATCTACTTCTTTCAACGCTTAACTTAATATGACAATTTAAATTTTTAATGAATGGTGGATTTTACAATGTACCAAACTTGAACAATTTTTCAAGCGGATAATCATTGTACCGATTACTCAATAAAAAATACATTTCTAGACATAGATCTGTCTTACTTGATTCTTATTAAGTTGTCTTGAGTAAATCAAGTTTGTTGACAAAAATCCTTGACTTACCGGTAGGCTAATGTCACTCCCCAGTGATTCATCCTTAAAGGAGTGTGACAGGGATTAACAGGGCAAGGGGGTGGGGATCGATCAAGGGAGTTAGGGGATTGGGCACGTGACCAGCTGATAGAAGGACCGGGTTAATTTAAACGAGCTATAACTATAGTGCGCACTACACTGGGTATACTGATTGATCAGATCGGTTGTCATTGGATAAAAGGAGACGGTCGATATCGCTGTCTGATGTATGTTCCATCATTATTCCTATCGCCCTCATGTCAATGGATTGTCAATTTTGCCTTCCACTTAAAGAATATTCCTATTTTCAGAAATAATAATACCTTCTGACTAAAACGAGAGCTATGCAGTATAAGTTGTAGGAATAACTTTATGTAACAAAGTATAAATAATGATCTTCAAATTCATTCATTCACTTTTTCCACATTCAAACTTCTATGTTTCCACTTGTTTTTCGCGTGTATTTGTCTCGCAGCTCGCAAACTTTTTCTGACCTTTCAATGTGACAAACGTCAGTTTGACATCATCTTTGACTTGAAGTAGCATGAGACGTATTTAGAATAAATAAAGTTTGAAGTTTCACAATATTAAAAATTCTTCAATTTTGACTGCTCAAAATGACAGTGATTTTTTTTGCACATACATCTAATTTTTTTTAATATAAAAATATAACCAGTCTTTAAAATGTCGATAATTTCAACTCAAAATTATGTTTTGAAATGCGAAATTCTGAAATAGTTTAATTTTTGATGCATTGAAACTAAAGTTGTTTAACTTCAAAAGTTGAAATACGCAAACATTTGTTTTAACGTTTCCTAATTTTTAAATGCTCAAACAGGAACGTTACTAATTTGTTAATGTATACAGTAGGACCTCTCGGATTGGACCTCCAATTTTCAATATTAATAAGTTTGAAAATCTTGATAAGTGATAATTATTTAGAATTTTTGTAACTTTTTTTGACTTCGTATAGAAATTACAAATATATATTATTAATTATACTAAACTTTAAACACAAAAATGAAAGAATCGAGGTCCGATCCGAGAGGTCCTACTGTAATTTGTTATATTAGTGTTGTTAACTAGATAAAACTAATTCAAAATGTATATTTCTTAATGCTTTTTTAGGATTATTAAATGTGTACGAGCACTACATTTGAAAAAACATTCTGTAGATATTATGCGCATATTAATATTTTCAACGATTTATGACACTTTTTATATCAAATAAGAAAATTATTTCCTTGAAATGAAAAAATTTATTAAAATTAAACTTTTAAATCATATTTAAATTCTCTTTTCTTATGAATCCTTTTAAATCTTATGAATCCTTTTGAAATTTCTTCAATCTTCATGTATTTCACTTCAGATCGTTTACAATCCCATGAAATTCAACAAAATCCCTTGAAAACCCCTCGAAATTCCATGAAATCTGATATTTCCTAAAAATTATGAGAAATGTATTGAAATACCTTGAGAATTTTTGATATTCCTTAAAAACATTGAAATCCTTGGAAATCTTATGAAAACCGTTAAATTCAAAATCTTCCGTAATTCTAGGAAATGCTATAAAACCACATGCAATTTTTTTAAATTTCCTAAAATCATTAAAATTCATGGTAATTTCTTCAAATTTGTTAAATCTCTTAAAAATTCCTTACAATCTATGGAAATATCCACAAATATTTCAGATACTTGGAAATCTTTTGGAATGCTTTAAAATTTGATGGAGCACATGAAAATTCCTTGGAATCTTTTTAAATACCTCAAAGTCTTTAAACTCTTAAAACCGTTCAAATTCTTGAAATATATTGAAAATTTCTTGGAATCTTTAAAAATATCTTTGAATCTTTAAAGTACTATCAACTTCCTTTGAATTCCTTTCAAACTTTTGAAATCTATTGTAAATCTCTTGGAATGTTTTAAAATATCCTAAAATCCGTCCAATTCCTTAAATATATTTGGAAACGACACAAATAATTAAAAATCTCTTGAAATCTTTCAAACCCTCTGAAATATGCTAATTCTTGTGAATTATTTTTTGGAAATCGATTAAGATAATATAACATTGGTCCTATAATATCCCTCAACATATTCCGAAATTCTAAAAAATTATTCTAACCCACGTGAAATTTGTTTAAATCCCTTAACAGCATGGAAATCCCTTGAAATTTTGTAAGGCTCTTGAAAATTCCTTAGAATCTTTCAAAATATCCTAAAATCTTTTAAAGCTTTGAAATATTTGGAAATAGTTGAAAACCTTTTTGAATTTCTGAAATTCTTTGAAATCCCTTAATTATTCTGGATAAATTCTTTGAATTCCAGAAGAATATCATAACATTGATTTAAATCCCGTAAAATTACATTGAATCTGAGAATATTCCTTGAAATCTCTTGAAATATTTGTGTTCCTATGAACTCCTTTTAGATCCTGGGAAATTGATTGAATTCCCTTATTGAGAGCCTTCAAAATCTCGTAGAATGACTGAAATGTTTTACAACATTAGAAAAAATTCATGAGTATATACGGAAAGTTTTCGTTAAGTTTCACGATAGCACAAAAATTATGCAAGGAGTCACACTATGATAATTTTTACAATGTAAATTTTGAGATAAGTAAATTTCCAAAATATCGCTTGGAGAGAACATCGATTCCAAAATGTTCAAGTCATTATACCCAGGACAGAAAAAATGTCGCCGGAAGAATGACGCGTAGGAAATTTAACGAGTAAGAGACGAGTGAGCTGCAAAGAGGTTAAACCCGCGAAGCCTTAAAGGGGGTAGTTTAATCACTCCAAAAGTTTAATTTTATAGACGACGTAATGATTATTATTACAAAGCTGAACAGAGTCTAAAGTCTTTTGTGATGAAAGATATTCGAGCTAAACTTCCTTTGATAATATCATTCCACCTTCCATTGAAGAGCTAATATTATAGAAACACAATTCGTGACCCTGAAACCATAGTGGCAAATGATACGCGTTTGCTCACTTTTTTGACAAAAATATTAATAATAATAAATTATACAAAATAATTCTATCTTATTGGAATAACATGTCTAAATAGGTAAATTTTTTAAAATAATAAGGACACGCAATGAAAATTTGTAAAACTACAAGGTGCTATCTACTGGCTTCTAACATCAAAATGATGAAAGGTTATTGTATAGCAAGGTTGTAAACATTTAAATTTATTTTTTAAACGAGGCAATTGAAGAGAATACCAACTTCATACTGATCTTACAGAGACTCAAGGTGCTAACGTCATGCAATTTGCCATAAAACAGTGTTTTAATTATTTTTGCCGGAAACAGATAAAAAAATTTCATCTTATTAACAGTAAACTTCTGCATGCACTATCAAGTTTTGGAAGGCTCTCCTGTAAAGTTGGCAAAATCGAAGACAGCACCCCATGGTTCTAGAGTCACGAATGATCTCAGTTTACTCTAAAAGGTTTTTAAAATACAAATATTTAGATGTATTTAGATTATTATCAGCATTAGAAATTGTTCAAAAATAGAAGAGATCTCTGAAATTTTGATTTTGGTTTGAATTGGAAACGTGGCTGGATCTAGTATTTGGATATAGTGATAAGATCAGAAGAGAGAGAGAGAGAGAGAAGAGGTGGCATAGTCCGCCCCAATCTGTGGCATCGAGATAACACACGTGGTATGGTGTTGGATCGTTATTTTATTCAATTTGCGGCCTACACAACCCCAGGACTTAGAAGCAGCCTACACAACACAATAACGAAACCTCTTTCGATCGCTCGCTAATCTTGATACACCGACAAAGCTTTTACTACTCTAGCTTCATTCACGTCCATGCATTTTTTCATGCAGGCTCTTGTATTTCTATGGCTTCTTATGTCTCTTCGTATTAGTGTCTCATTCACAGATTCTAACCATTCTTTCGGCGGTCTACCTCTGGGCATTTTGCCATTTACTTTACCTTTATACACTTGCTTGGTCAGTCGTTCATCTTTCATTCTTTCAAGATGTCCGAACTACCTTAGCTGATTTCTTTCCCATATGTCAACTAGTGTCTCCCCTGTACCACATTCTTCGAGGATTGTCTCGTTTCGTACTTTGTCCATCAGTGTTTTCCCGCATATTATGCGCAGAGGTTTCATGCCGATCGCGTTGATTTTACTCCTGTCTTTTTCTTGACAGGTCCATGCCTCGCTACCGTATAGTACAGTCGGTACGAAAATAGAGTTATGTATGGCCATTTTAGCTTTTTTTGATATGTTTTTATTTGTGAGGATGGACCTTGCTCTACCGATAACCTGCTTACCATTATTTATGCGGCTATCTAATTCCCCATCTATTTTTCCGTCGTTAGTGAATAGACTACCTAGATATACGTACTTGTCAACTTGTTCTAATTTCTCATCATTTAGAACTATGTTGCATATTGTTTTCTCACTTTTTCCCTCAGACACCATGACTTTCGTTTTATTCACGTTAATTTTGAGATCCATGTTCTTCATGCTTGTATTAAGTTTATTCAACATTCTTTGTAAGTCTTCGACTGATTCTGCCATAACAATCTTGTCATCCGCGAAAACCAACCCACGTACCTTGACGGTTTCGAGATCTACACCTTTTTCGTCGAAGAGGGCAGTTCTAAGACACTTATCCATGAATATGATAAATAGCCACGAGGACATAACGCATCCTTGTTTCACGCCTTGCATAATATCGAACCATTCACTCTTTTTCCCATTTACCCTTACACTCGCTTTACTACCTGTATATATTGTTTTTATTGCTTGTAGGAGCCCTCCATTGACTCCATACTCTTTAAGGACTTCCCAAAGTTTACTTCTATTTACCGTGTCGAATGCTTTTTCTAGATCGATAAATGCACAGAAGACTTTCTTTCCTACTCTCAAACTTTTTTCTGCGACCTGTCTTAGGCTAAATATCTGATCCGTACATGATCTTCCTGGCATAAATCCACTTTGGACTTCCCATATTTTCTCTTCTGTAATTTGCATTACCCTACGGATAAGTATTTTTGAGTATATTTTACTTACGGTACTTAGTAGGCTGATACCTCTGTAATTACTGCAGTTGCTTTTATCTCCTTTTCTTTTGTATATTGGTACGATAATCGCTTTTCTCCAATCGTCTGGGACTTCTCCCGTTATATTTACCTATAGATACAACTTCCGCTTTACTTAGTTCCTCTTCCGAACTCTGGAATATTCACAACTTCCTGGGACCAACAAGAAATATTTTAGAAAATTTCGAAATTCTGGATGGGGTTTAACTTTCTCTAAAAAACAATAAATTTCGTCGTTGAAAGATTCTGCGAGAAGTGTATAACCTGCCTTATTTAGAATGGATTTGATATAAGGATATAATTTATTGTATTCAGTCTTTATTTATGTTCAGTTTATTAAAAACACTTAAGTGATTCTGAATTATATGGAAGAAATGTTTTGAACAGATGAATTTCAATTATTACCTATATTAACTAAATTCAATTTTTGTGTGAAAAAGAAATTTGGTAAACAACGTTAAGTGTTATATAAGAATATTGTTTTATTTATTTACATTCAGCACTTAATATTATTATAACATATTTTTTCAAACGTGTTCGCTGGTGAACCCGAGTTTTCATCATCAGTCACGGTCTAAGTCAAATGTCTCATGAGGTGAGAATGTTATAACTTAATTTAATACGATGTTTGAAATCTTTTGCGATGATGTTGTAGGTAGAAAATTAGGAGCGTGGTATAGATCGCTTTCGACTTTTACCGCTTTTATCTTTAGAGTGGCCGCGAGCGTTGGAAGTACAACAGTCGCCTGTGGATGCTTTCTTAGAGCTATCATAAACTTAGAACTACCGTATTTTATACTTGGGAAGTTGTAGGCTCCGGAAGCTACGATCATGGTTCCTTAAGCAACCAATTCCGACGCAACTGGAAAGTGTCATCCGCAATCTTTGTAGAATGTTGTGAGGAACAGTGTTGACGGACCATATGAAGTGATCCCAGAAGAACAGCCTTTTGCATCCGGTTCGCGAATGAATGAGCGTGACGCTGGCAAGCCGGAATTTTGTTGAGTTGGCTAATGAATGAAGCTTTTATGCCTCCAAGACAGCCGATTATGATAACTACAAGGTGGACTTTGTAGCTTTGGTACAGCCTGCTCAGCTCGAAAAGAAGTGCTTGATATTTCGCCCTTTTTTTCCTTTGCCGTCATATTACTATCGGCTGGTGCCGAAAATTCAGTCACGTAAATGATCTTGTTCTACAGATCTTGGACGACAATATCAGGCTTTGTAGCACTGGTACGTTGAGTGGTGGAGAATGAGAAATTCCAGTAGATCTCACACTGATCATTCTCCACAACAGACTTGAGTCTGTCTCTATGTACCCGTAGCGTGCATATTTTGAGCATACACTGAGAACATGTCCAAGTGTTTCTGGCTTTTGCTTGCACGCTCTGCAGTTGGTATCGCCTGCAGGTACATTCATTATGCTCTCGTGATACACTAAGGTGTCTATAACGCCGTCTTGACAGGCAAAAAGAAATCCCTCAGTCTCCAATTTCAATCCAGCAGACTTGAGAAACATGTTGGACAGAACCATCGAGAGCTCTTCTCTACGCATAATGCCGTAGAATTTACCATGCAGAGGCTTGTCAGCATGTTCTTTTAGTAGAAGTGTATGTTCTGCTTCCTGTTCACGACTTTTTGTGTCGTATCGCTGGAATCGAATGGGAGGCCAAACTCCTCTGCGGCCCTATCTGCGGCACGACATAGAAACGCCGCAGCATTGACGACTTCATGTTGATGTACGAGTCGCATAAGAGAATCTGCGCTATTTAGAACTGAGCAGGCTGTAGCCAGAACCGTTCTGCGATAAAGACTCTCTAAGCTCAGCAAACCTCTACCCCCTTTATCTCGAGGGAAGTATATTCGAGGTACGCAAGATCTAGGATGAAGACTTCGATGGATTGTCATCATCTGGCGTGGGCTTCGGTCAAGTTGCTTCAACTCGTCGACGTTCCCTTTTACTGCACCAAACGTGTAGAGCAGTATAGGGACGGCCAGCATATTGGTCGCCTGGATCTTATTCTTTCCAGTTAATTCGGAAGCCCAAATTTTTCTGAGAATGTGGCGATAGACGGAAAAAATTAGTTGCTGAAATTTGGAATGACTGAGTCAACTACTCCACGATGAGGCTAAACGTATGCCATACATTGGAAGTATCTTCGTTAGAAACTTTGATTGATACATATTCAAAAAGTAGAAAGAATGGTAAAAAGTACAAAATAATTTCAATGAAAATGTGAAGCTAGTCAATGAAACTTTTGATGACTCCTAACGAGTTTCTAGAAAACAGTGTTGTCAAGTTAGAAAAAATTATTTCGCGGTTATATTCATTCTATTGTTATGCACATAGACGAAAGAGGCGGGATTCAAACTACATAAGACCTATGTCTATGACGCATCGAACTCAACTCATCCCTAACAACTAGACCCCACGGCTAACCTGACACATTGAATATTTTGCACAAATCCCAGTAAAGAGGCAAATTTAACTCCACGCTCATTTGTTCATTACCGGTTACCGCGACTCTATTCAGACATATACATACACCATTCCACCTGAGCGTCACTACGTGTTAGCAGAAGCGTCCAATGTGACTGCAGATTGTGCATATATAAATATGTAGAAGGCAGTCAAAGAATTTTTCGATAAATTATAAATCAGTTATCTGTTTCTATGCTAGAGAGTTATTGTATTTCATATCATTTGGAATCCTGAGGACTTTTTATAAAAAATTGAATGCTTGTCTAAAACTTTGTCAAAATCTGCGAAATAAAAATTCGAAAACTGATGTTCTTAGATTGTGTTACAATAATTCTTTGACTTTTTTCCCTTTTCCGATAAAGTCGGCGGTTCTCTAATAAAAATAAGATGAGATCCTACAAAAAAACATGGCCTATCCTAGAATGGGTGTCTCGTCAAGTAACGTTTCGACAACTTATTTTTTCCGTGTAACTTTTTTCAACAGCCGTTTTTAAGACACGCATATTTTGAGTTTCCGCTTGCGTTATTTCAAGATATGTATATGTTTTTCCAATACCAAGATGTTGAATGGTATTTCCTCCTATGAGTTGAACATCCTGATCGTCACGCGATGATGTAGTTTCTAGTATTCCCTGGTGTAGATAGACGCAGGCACACTCGTCCAGTCCGAAGTTCATGCCAATCGCTTTAGAGTACCTAATTTCCGCCTCCATAAGGATGTTAAGGTCCTCTTTCGAGGAAGCAAAGAGTTTAAGATCGTCCATGTATAAAAGGTGGTTGACCTCATATTCTCTTGTGTTCGGCGGGCCTCATAGGTATCCAGAGCCTTCTCCTCGGATCACAATAGATAGAGGCAAGAGGGAGATGCAGACCCCTCTCTTATATGTGATATCCCATCAGTGGGCACAAACGTTTAAGAACGTTATTAGAACGGCTCGAAAACGTTCTTATTCAGTCCAAATAACGTTCCATAAACATACAATGTTCCAGAGACGTTTTAAGGACGTATTCGGAACATGAAACGTTTTCAGAACATTATTTGGTCTGACATAGGACAGTTTTTGAGACGTTCAAATAACGTCTATTGATTTGTACGTCCAAGAAACGTTTTTAGGACGTTCCAATAACGTTCCTAAATTCCGTGCCCACTGAGATAGCTTGTAGTCACTTGTCTTTTGTCAGATGTTATGACAAATCTTGTCCGTCACAAGAGCATAAGCTCTTCTATGCATCTAACTATTTTTGGTTACACATCCAGGTACTCAAGGAGTTTGATAAGTAGTTCGAAGTTCGTGTTATTGAATGCCTTACAGTAGTCAATCCAAGCGATGGACAGATTGCGTCGATACCTGATCAAGTCGTGGGTAATACATCTGTCTATTAGCAGGTTCTCCCTGCAACCTGCTAGCCCTCTCTTGCATCCACGTTGTTCAACTATTACACTTCATACCGGCTCAATATATGTTAATATCCTCTCTTTCAGGATGCCAGTGAATAGCTTGTAGCTGTTGTTTAAACAAGCTATGGGCCTGTAGTTCTTTGGACTTGACAAATCTCCGGTCTTAGGGATCAATACCGTACGTCCTTCTACTAGCCACTGTGGGACGGGTTGTTCTCCGTTTAAGAAAGAAGTAAATGTAAGAGCTAGATGTAGGTGCGTAGAAGTAAACTTCTTCCACCAAAAGTTTTTGATTTTATCTGGACCTGGTGCTGAAAAGTTCTTAGTCCTAAAGATAACTTTACGAGGGAGTGAAAGACCAGATGCGTCTTCATTTAGCTGATAAATATCTCCATATACTTGCTTCCAGAAGACTTAAATCTCTTCTCGAATAAGCGGATTTCTGACGGTACATGACGCTTTATTGAATAGACGGGAACGATAAGTAGAAAAGGTGGAATTTTCCTGAATCCACTTAACTTGCCGTTCAAGGCGCTGTTTCGCTGTTGAAAGAGATCTTATTTTTTGCGTCCAGTGCTGCTTGATGGTCAAAAGTTTACACTTGTTCAGCGTGTGATTTGCTTCCCTCAAGTTTCGAGCATGTGCCCTAACTTTTGGAGTGAACTTTTTATTATATGTTATGTAGCTAATCACGCACTGAACATTTGATGCATGTCGTCTCGCCGTTTCAATTTTGAACAGAAGCTGTGCAATACGCTCGCGAGTCTTACTCAGACGTACTGAAGTATCGTTACTTTTATTGTCGCTAAGCAGGGAGACCGCCTTCTCGTAAACTACACAGTTCAGATTTCAGAGATTGACATCTTCGGGGAGAAAATCGGGGAGAGCAATATTAGCTTCAGCTAATTTGTCCATCCTGAGGAAGACTTATTGGTGGATAGATCTTCTACTTCTCATGTTGGCATTATCGGTTATCTGCAAAAGTGGTCTTGCTAGAGCGGGTGAAATGTTCGTTGAAGGATCTTGCTCCTCTTCTTTTTGATAAAGAGCTTCGTGTCCGTATTTTCTCAAGAAGGGTACCTGAACTCTTAAATACTGAGGCGTTTGATGAGCATATTCCGGGTGCATATTGACCCAATGGTCATGTAACCTCTTCATGAGTCCTCTTCGCGCCGGTGAGCTTCTTTGCCAAGAGATAAGGATGTCCCTCCTAAGTTGGTCCGACCATTTAAATCGATGTTCTCGCATTTGTCCGGGGCCATTGCCTGGTCGTCGCCTCGGTTCGTTCCTATTGCCACTCCCAACTGAACTATGGCCTCCATCTGAGAGAGGCCTATTGTGGGTGGCATTGCGCGATACTGGTGTCGTAACTCACTTGGTTCTAGCCTCCTTATATTGTCGGGGATCAAGGAGTTCATATGAGAAAATAAAGAGAGGGAAGTGTACGAGAAGGTATGAGGGGGGAGGGAGGTACAGATTCTTAAATTATTCTAGAATTTCCGTTTCACTCTAATTACATCCACTCAGAAATCGCATACACACACCCACCATTCTTTCCTCGGTCTGCCTCTGGGTCTGCTACCATTTATTTTGCCTAAACATACTTGTTTCGTCAGTCATTATTCTCTCATTCTCTCATAATGCCCAAACCATCTTAACAAATTACTTTCACTCTTGTCAACTAGTGTTTCCTCTGCGCCAAATCTTTGAGAATCTTTTCATTACTGACCTCGCCCTTTAGCGTTTCACCGCATACCTTGCGCAGAAATTGCATGCACCGAGAGAACATACTTACTTTTCTCTTATGAACGTATGAGCTCGTATCACGATAAGTTAGTATTATTATTATTATTATACCATTAAGCCATTTCCCTTTCGGGGTAGGCGTGACTTGCTCGGTTGGAAAGTAGTGGGATAGGTATATAGGTGTAAAGTAGGTCGTTATATGGTACAAGGTAGATAGGTATATAGGTATATGTGTTATGGTATAGATATTTTAGATTGATCTGGAGTTTTCGTGTTATTTATTCAAATAACACGTTCACTCCGCAACACTGCTCCGACCCAGGTTGCTGATCAATCTCTCTAGCGATCACCCCAAGTGAGGAGCCTCACAAAATTGTTATGTATGGTTCCCCACTTGGGCCCATTAGTATCCAAGGTCTTTGTTTCAGGCATCATTCACTCTATTGTCACTCTGCTTATAAACTATTTGTCGCCACACATTTCTGTCCTGGCATACTACTCTAGCTTCATTTACGTCCATGCATTTCTTCATGCAAGCTCTTCTGTTCCTATGACTTCTTGTGTCTCTTCGGATCAATGTCTCATTTACAGATTCTAACCATTCTTTCGGCGGTCTACCTCTGGGCATTCTGCCATTTACTTTACCTTTATATACTTGCTTCGTCAGTCGTTCATCTTTCATTCTTTCAAGATGTCCGAACCATCTTAACTGATTTCTTTCCCATATGTCAACTAGCGTGTCTCCTGTACCACATTCTTTGAGGATTATCTCGTTTCGGACTTTGTCCATCAGTGTTTTTCCGCATATTATGCGCAGAGGTTTCATGCCGATCGCGTTGATTTTACTCCTGTCCTTTTCTTGACAAGTCCATGCCTCGCTACCGTATAGTACAGTTGGTACGAATATGGAATTATGTATGGCCATTTTAGCTTTTTTTGATATGTTTTTATTCGTGAGGATGGATCCTGCTCTACCGATAACCTGCTTACCCTTATTTATGCGCCTATCTAATTCCCCATCTATTTTTCCGTCGCTAGTGAATAGACTACCTAGATATACGTACTTGTCAACTTGTTCTAATCTCACATCATTTAGGACAATGTTGCATATTGTTTTCTCACTTTTTCCCTCAAAAACCATGACTTTCGTTTTATTCACGTTAATTTTGAGGTCCATTTTCTTCATGCTTGTGTTAAGTTTATTCAACATTCTTTGCAAGTCTTCGACTGATTCTGCCATAACAATCTTGTCATCTGCGAAAGCCAACCCACGTACTTTGACGGTTTCGAGATCTATACCTTTTTCGTTGAAGAGGGCAGTTCTTAGACACTTATCCATGAATATGATAAATAGCCACGAGGACATAACGCATCCTTGTTTCACGCCTTGCATAATATCGAACCAGTCACTCAGTTTCCCATTTACCCTTACACTTGCTTTACTACCCGTATATATTGTTTTTATTGCTTGTAGGAGCCCTCCATTCACTCCATACTCTTTAAGGACTTCCCAGAGTTTACTTCTATTTACCGTGTCGAAAGCTTTTTCTAGGTCAATAAATGCACAGAAAACTTTCTTTCCTACTCTCAAGCTTTTTTCTGTGATCTGTCTTAGGCTAAATATCTGATCTGTACATGATCTTCCTGGCATAAATCCACTTTGGACTTCCCATATCTTCTCTTCTGTAATTTCCATTACCCTACGAATAAGTATTTTTGAGTATATTTTACTTACGGTACTTAGTAGGCTGATACCTCTGTAATTACTGCAGTTGCTTTTATCTCCCTTTTTATATATTGGTACAATAATCGCCTTTCTCCAATCGTCTGGGACTTCTCCTGTCTCGAAACATAAATTTATCAATTCGCACAACCTGTGAGGTATGTACTCGCCACCGTATTTAAGCATTTCAGCGCTAATACTGTCTAAACCAGCAGCCTTACCGTTTTTCAAGTTCTTAATTATATCTCTGACCTCAGTGACACTGACTTTTTCAATTGGGTTTTCTAATGCATTATGTTCAATGTCGTAGTTTTGTTGCCCTATATCTTCACCTCCTAATAGTTCTTTAAAAGAGTCTTTTAAAGCGTCTACTATCCCGTCTATATCATATAGCATTTCACCTTTGCTGTTTCTCATGCTAAAAAAACTCTGTACTTTTACTTCCCTTCATCTCTTCAAATAATAGTTTCATAATTCCTTCAAAGCAGTTTTTTATTTTGTTCTCTTCTTCTGTTCTGGTTTTCTCTTTACTCTCTTTAACTAGACGTTTAATTTTCCTCTTTTTGTGTCTGTAATCATTTTTGAGTCTATTTCTCTCCTCATCGCTAAGACCTGTCATGTTCAACGTTCTTTTGTACGCTTCTTTCTTTTCTTGTTGGGCTGCCGCAATTTCATCGTTCCACCACGCATCGCCAGACTTTTTTCCTACCCTCGCCATACCACACACTTCAATCGCAGTTTCAACAATGGTATCCCGCAATAAGGCCCACGCACCTTCTACATCTTTGTTCCTTTCAAGCGACTCCCAAATTGCCTTATCTATGCGTTCGTTTATCTTATTCTGAAAATCTATCCGTAATTCCGGTTTCTGTAAATTTTCGACCTTGATTCGCGTTTGTTTCGTTTGTTTGGTTCTCTTTCTTCTCCACCCCCGCCCTAAGTTCATCCTGGAGACTAAAAGGTAATGATCAGTATTGCATTCGGCCCCCCTCATGACTCTTGTATCTGTAACTAGTTCTCTTAGTCTTTCATCTGCAATAACGAAGTCAATTATACTGCGGTTATTTCCTTTACACCAGGTGTAAGTATGGATCATTTTATGTCGAAACCAGGTATTTGTAATAAATAGGTCCTTCTCTAAGCATAAGCTAACTAATTTTTCCCCGTTATAATTTTTTCTTGTTGGATCCCCAAAATTACCTAGTACCCCTCCTGTATCTGTATCCTGACGTTGGACGCCGACCCATCCGTTCATATCTCCTAACAAAATTATTCTTTCACCTTGGTCGCAAGTACTTATTGTATCATTTAAAGTGTCCCAGAAGGCGTCCTTAACTTCCCTCGAATCGCTATCAACTGGTGCGTAGCACGCTATGATAAATAATCTTCTGATTCCTACCTTCATTCTAGCCCATAGCAATCTGGGTGATACAAAATTATGCTCTATGAGATGCTGTCTTGCTTTTTCATTCATAATTAAACCGACCCCTTGACTACGATGTGATTCGCTATCTACTCCTGACCATATTTCACAACCGCCTTCCAACACCCCATTTTCTATTTTTATAAATTCGCGACCCTTTTTCTTCGTCTCAGGTACACAAAGAATGTCTAGTTTCCTTACGTGCATAGTTTCTCGTAGTTCTCTTATCTTAAGATCATTCACTCCTCTAGCATTCCAAACACCCAGTCTGGTTTATTTTAAACAATGATAGCACACATTCATACTAATTTAGTATAGAGGTACGCTACACAAAATACGTATAATACCATGCATTTGAAGTCTAAACTGTATGCTCAGAGAATATATAACAACGATACGGGTTCAATGTACAAATGAGCTAATGCCTTGAACGCATGGGGACCATTCTATTTTGGTAAGGATCACAAGCGTTCGGAGTAAGATTACGCTCACACTTTTATTCACTCGCTTGGCCATCTCACTATAATAGTATGCAGTTTTAGATTTTCGAGTATGATACCTGTCATGCGTTTTCAGTAGGAACTTTAAGCTATTAATGATCGAAATTCATACCGTCTTAGCATGAATAGGACAAAGCTTCAAGTTCATGGATTTCTCATACATAAAACGTAAGTATGTTCTCTCGGTGTGCTACTGCGTTAATTTTACTCTTATCCTTTTTTTGTTAGGTATAGGTCTCTCTACCGTACAACACAGTAGGTGCAAATACTGAGTCATATACATATTGCAACACTATCCTCGTTCACACGCCTGGCTTTATAATAATAATAAATATAATTGTGCAACAATTTGATTTACTCTTGAATCTATATTTACCACCTTGGGATTCAGTGTGATATTGTACAATTGCAAGCTGCAAACAATACAATTTGCAGCATATCAACTTCAAACAATTTGAATTTGAATTCAAACTTACACAGAGAAAACAACGAATTGAATTTTGTTCCAGATCATCTTCTTATAAACTCATTTTAAACTTCAGTTATGTTCACTCTCTTGAACAATGTAAAAACGGACAAAATCTTAATTGCACGTGATTTCTAGAAATTGTAAGCAGATTTTAAATTGATTACAAGTGTTGCACATTTTTTTAAATTTTGATACTATTTCGTTAAGTAAACTTCAATCTGCTTGAGTTATGCAGTGTAATTCAATTTGGCTTGGCTTCGTCCAGTATATGGAACAATTTATTAATCATTCCAAATGTTACAATCATAAATCTATACTGTGTAAATAGATTTTTTCATTAAAAACTGTGATTTCAAGTGCTTTACAGTATAAATTTCGGTGGAATTATATCAGTAAATGATTCTTTCATCATCCCCTTTTCAAATGTTTGTAAGGCTCTTCTAATTTTGAGATTGTTGTATGTGAGAAAATGAATAAAGATTGAATTTTAAGCAGTTGGGATTACCATGATTGAACATCGATAGCCTTGGAAAGAGGGGTTGGCCTCGCACGCGAGCTTTATTTTTCCCTCGGCCAGAGTTTTGCATTATCTCCATTACTGCTGATTCACACATTTTCTTTGTAGCTTTTGTACAACGCGACAATGCCGGGCTGTTTTCGTTATGCTCTGAAAATACGAATAGCCGTAAGAGCGAAGCGGATGACAAACGACGGTAGCCGGTGTCCTTCTATTCCATCGACCCCAGAATACCAGCTACCAGCCTGTCGCGATTTTGCAGATTCACTGCCGATGCCCATCCAAATCGATTTATTTTCACTTTTGAGGCCTGAAAAGGATATACAAATATTAGATACTTCCCATTTTCCTTCTTCCTCTGATGCATTGAAGAGTTTTGATGTTATTTCAACTGAATTGTTTAGAATTAAATTATCTTTTAAATTGTCTAAATTGTTCTGAATTAAATGTTTTAATTCCTAAAGATTTCCGGTTGAAAATTATCAACTCTGAATAAGCAATTGAGATTTGTTTGCCTAAAAAGCACTATAAATGTGATATCCGTTGCCGTGAAATAAGTGTTTCAGTTTTTTAACTGAACAACAGCACTTTTTTCAATATATATTTGACCTGAAAGAATGTAGTTCAAAAATAAACACTTTTTTTTGAATTTCGACCATTTTTTTGGTTTCAATGTAGGCTCAAAAGAAAGCTGAGGTTTTTTCTTCTATTAGAGAGCCTTGTGACAAAAAAAGGCTGAAAATTATTTGCTTATGAAAATGAACATTCAGGTGGACAAACAACCACGTCATAGGGCACACAAGTGCAGTTAACGTTCATCTTTATAAACTAATAATTGTCAGCCCAGTTTTTTACCGAAAGGCTTTTTAAGTAACAAAACCTGAGCTTGCTTTAAAGCCTAAATTTAAACCAAAGAAATAGCCAACATTCCAAAAAAGTGAAATTTATTTTCGACTGTCATTTTTGAACAATAAAAAGTTTTTAAAACAATTAAAAATAAATTCGATCGACGGTTTTGATTTTTCATATTACCTAATAAGTTTATCTCATTGTGAGCGTATCTATAATTTGCGATGAAGTGTGAAGAAAGTACGGTTTAAAGAATTAATAAATAAATGAATGCATTGAACTTTATAATTTAACTACTAGAAATGATCAGATGAAAAAAACGAATAGGTAGTATTCATAATCAGTATACCACAAAATACTTAGTCTTTGTTTAGATGGTAGTTTTTGGGACATCCTGGAAGAAGGTGGGGAGAGAGGGGTCAAAATAATAAATCAATGGATTTGTTACATTCAGGGAAGTAATTTTAAGAGGTCCCTGTAATTTGCACTCGTTTCATTCAGAATTACGCCTATCAGTCTCATATTTGTAGATGGGGGGTTTCCCCATGTTTTTTTATGGGGAAAGAGAGGGTCTGGACGGCACCATTTAATATTGTCGCATCCAAAAAAACGTATTCACTTTTTTTTTGACGAACAGAAAAACTAGGCATTTATTAAATTTGCGGCTTAAATAAAAGTTGTAGAACTTGAGCTTCAATAGAAACCTGTAGAGACCCAAAAGGGTTCCTTTTGATGACTAAGAGAAAATTGCAGATGTCAATTAAAAAAATGAAGTTAAAATATAAAACTTGAAAATACGAATTTCATCACTATATATTTTTGCACACGGCAACGATTTTATTTCAATTTAAATTTAAAATTCAAGAATTATTTTAATTTACAACACTAATTGGTAAATAAGAATCTGCATAATAAAATGTATGAAATTTTTCCAAACACTGTTCATTATTGAAAATAATAAAACCTATTATTGAACAAATTCAATTTATTATGCGCAAAGAGTTTTTTTTATTAGAAAAATATGACAAATGATTAGATCAATTATTTTAAAAAATTGTATGTAGAATTATAATTTGTGGCATGAACGATTTCGAAAAATATGTTAATGAAAAAAATGGTCATAATCATTATTTGGCTCTTAGTAGGTATAGGGGAAAATTTTAAAGATGCTACAGTGCGAAAGTAGCCGGACGTAAAAGTTACCAACTTCCGAGCGTTAGATTAAGTAGATAGGTTTTAAGTTCGAATCCCCTGCGATACATGCGAAATTTTAGTGTTATATTTGTGTTAAATTCAATAGATTTACTGATTATAAACAAGTTGTAATAGGAATGTCCAGAATTTTATAGGTAATTATTTCATTCTAATTTTTTCATTTAAAATATAGTATGAGACTAGCATCAAATAGACTGCAATTATAAACCCAATAGAAAATCCGTTTAGGTGCCGCTTAGGTCCTTATAGGTATGCATTGCGAGAACCGAATACACAGCACATAAGATCCTAATCAAATCCACTATGAAAGTCACTACCGAGCAGATGAATACCAGTTAGAAACCGAATGGAAAAGTCAATCAGGATCCACGTAGGATCCGATCGGTATCATTGCGAGTACCTAATATAAAACACATCAGATCCTAATGATATCCAGTTTGTAAGTTTCTAAATACCAAACACAAAACCATATAGAAAGGACATACAAGACCCACTCTTGGAGGAAATAGAACCTGATAGAAGGCAAAAATATGAGGTTTCTATATGATGCTCTAATAGGCATTTTTACTAGGGATATCTATTCTAATTGCGATCGCATTTTTTGTACTTGAATTCTCTTCATTATGTGATGTACGTCAGAATTCTATTACATGTGTGCTTTAACGTAAAACTCATATTATTGACAAGATAAAGTGTCGAAATGGGCAAAGCGAAAAATAGGTTCTTTGGAAAAAGTCTCTATTATATTGGGGTTCCTTTGGAATTCCAACTGGTTGCTCCTTTGGAACAAATTTATCGGTTTGTGTTCGTTTTCAACAAGAGGGGTTCCTTTTTGTTGCAGCTTATTAGGAACCAAAAATCGTTTCTAATAGAAACCCCAGTTTCTTTTCGGTGGAACCTCCCAAAATGATATATTATTTATTTATTATATTATATATTCGACATGACGATGAAAACTCTTTTCGCTGACAGATTATAATTTTTCAAGGAATTAAATTGCTTTCACTATTCTTTTACTGGTTCCTTTGAGTAGTGAAACTTTTGACTTCAAAACTTTCTAATGATTAATTCTTTTAATTTG
>CAKNXH010063005.1:186046-198985 GCA_932178445.1 Andricus quercusramuli | reverse complement strand
GAAGTGTCATCCGGTACGAGGTGAATAAATTGCTGACTTGGGTATCAAAGTAATTTTTTTGCTTTTAGGTTGCGAGTACAAACAAGTAAGTGCTGACAACCAAACAGTTTTTTAATAAATAAGCAGGTACATGCCTTTTACCAATATAATCAAATAAAATCATTCGAATTTGTTTGTTTGTATAGTTGTTAGTAATAACTGTCACGTTTGCGTATGTTAAATACGGCACAGTTTGGAGCTCGTAAAATTTCCATAACATATTGAAGAATAATTACTATATAAATGAAAAAATGTTTGTAAATAACAGTTTTGGGTTATTATTTCATGCACTTATGCAAATGTCTCGACAACTGATCGAAAAGGTAAATGGTAAATGTGAGTTTTATAACTGTAACCCTCGCAAATCGAAGTTCAATTTCACCCTTCATGATCCTGTCTTCGAGTGCCACTCTCGGGATCGCTCTTTTTCGAGAGCCCCGAAAGGTTCGCCAGAACCAGAGTGTACCAATTATTCCGAGCCTCTCAACCAGGCCGAACATGTCAGACCGTGAGAAAACTAACATAACAAATTTGATTAACTAAATCACTGAAATTCAGAGAATAAGAATACCACTTGCTCTATCATGAAAGGGCTTTCCATAAACTACGTTACCAATATTTCAGCGCGGTGTTGGGGAGGGGGTTATTCCATAAACTTTGGTAGGTAAAAAGGGGAAAGGGGGTAGTGGAGATAACGTTACGAACTTTAATAATATTTAGAATGTTTCCTGATACAAAATTTGAACAAAGTTTTTGAATTCCATGAAATGTGGTCCTTAAACAATTCTTACTATTTTCTTGTTTTGAAGAAACTTACCCGTTTTCTTGTTTTTTCGATTGAATGCGAACTGAATTAATAGAATCCAATGAGAAAATACAACTATTATAGTTCTTTTTTTCATAAAATTAATTTTTCAAACTAAATAGGTAATTATTTCATTTTTTAATACAAATTCATGTTTTTAATTGAAAATTGATCTTTTCTAGTTGAAAATTCATCGTTTTGGGTGGAAAAATTGACTACTTGGTTTAATGTTGAACTACTTTGTAAAAAATTAATCCTTTTGTCATTGAAAATTCAAATATTTTGGTATAAAAGTCAATTATTCAGTTGTAAATTAATTTTTTAGTTGCAAATTCATATTCTTGGGTGAAAAATTCTTCTTTTTTATAGGGAATTCATCTTTTTAGTTCAAACATTCAACAAGTTGCTAGAAAAATAAACTATTTGGCTTAAAATTAACTTTTTACTTAAAATTTCATATATTTGGTGAAAAATGTAAGTATTTGGTTAAAAATTAAATTATTTTGATGAAAATGTAACAATTTGTTGAAAAATTAACTTTTTAATTTAAAAATCATATTTCTGGGGTGAAAATTCACCTGCTTTGTAAATAATTTGTCTTCTTTGCTTTAAAATTCAATCATTTTGTTGAAATTTTGTTTTGTTTTATATCAATAATCTTCTTAGCGGAAAATTTATATTTTTTGGTTGAAAATTCAACTACTTGGCTTAAAGTTGAACTACTTTGTTAAAGTTTATGTTTTTTTACAGTCACCTCTTTAGTAGAAAATTTATTTTTTTTGTTGTAAATTTGTTGTTTTTTGGTTCAAAATTAATTTTTTGTCTGAAAATTCAACAGTTCGATTTTTAGTTGAAAATTTATCCTTTATAAGTTGAAAATTCATATTTTCTGTTGAGGATTCGGATATTCGATCAGAATGTCGTCTTTTTTGTTCTTAACTGATTGAATCTTCTTTTTTTGTTTGTTGAAAATTAATGCTTCAAACTGCAAATTCGACGTTTTCATTTTGGTTCAAAAAAATATCTTTTTCATTAAAAAATTCAACTATTTGGTTTACAATTCATTTTTCAAATGGATAATTCATCTATTTGGTTGAAATGAGCTTTTGTTTAAGATTTGTCTTTTTGGGCTAGAAATTGATCTCTTTTGGTAGAAAATCTTCTTTGGTTGACAATTCAGCTTTTTTGCTGAAAATACAATATATTTCGACTTAGAATCTTAGCAATTCAAAGTGCTTCATATTGATTTCAACATGTATTGACATTAAATTTATTTGCACGAATTCATTCTCCTATTATTGCCCTAGTTTAATGAAAAGTCACTCTATTTTCTCTGTTTTGAGGAAATTCAAATTCAAATATTCTGTAGTCAGAAATTGAGAATTCAATAAATTAAAGTATGAAATGAATCCAGCAGATTCATTTAATGAGATATTTATTTCTGGGTAAATTTTTCTTTCATCCTGTGATCTAATGAATTGGTCCTTTTCATTTTGGATCTCTCCCCCTCGGATTGCGATCTCCCGCTGTACTTGGGTTCTCTATTCAAAAAGAATCCCCGAGCCGAAAGTGAAACAGTTGGAATTCCGGAGGTGGTCGAATAAAGGTGACCGAACACCGGTGGCCTGCCGCAGACTCCCACTGAGAGTTATTAAACGATCGACAATGCTTGTTGCTGCGTCACTCAACAACAACCATAGCCTCGGCATCTTCAGAAGCCGTAATCAAATTCGGTAATTCGACGATACCTCACACGATTGCAACCAAACACGTTTCCGCCCATTATTCTCACGGGGTACACAATCATGATATCCGTCCCTAATTCTAATCATATCGCTCTATATCCTTGCGAATTTTTTATCCTAGCTGGGAATCACTATAAACTAATTCTAATAACAGGATGGCCACAAGGGTGTTCCAAAAATATGACTTTCAATTAAATGAATCAATCAAATAACTAAATATATAGGCTGTCTTTCAGAAAAATTGGGGGAGTTGGTAAAGGGAAAGGAATATTTGTTTCGAAAGTTTGGGACAACTAGCCAATTTTATGAAAAATATTTGACTATACTTATCCCGAATTTCGGAACAGCGAGAAACTTCGAAATAATTAACTAAATTCCTGCAAAAATAACTCGTCACGATTTACAGAGGAAAAAATTGTTTGAACAAATGAAAATTATTTGAATGATTACCAAATATGTTGAACAGAAAATATCACTGTTGACATTCATCAATTATATCATTCGTCCCGAAAAATAATAACTATTCACGTGTCAGTAGGAAAATTGTTTGAACAATTCAAAATTAGTTGAAAAATACTTGAAAACTTCTCAGTTTTCGAATAAAAATAATTCATGTTGAAAAAAAAGACCGTCTTTAGCATGAATTGTACATAAAATTACTATTTCGCACGTTTTGGGGAAGTTTCCGGACACAATTCAAGGGGGGTTGAGAAGTAACTACCATTAATTTACAAAAAGTTAATAACCAGTACTTCTTTTTCCCATTTGTTTTCGAAAACCGAGCTTTTCCTATTTGAAATCGGAGGTGGCTGCTAATACTGAGCACAGCTCCGAAAACCTTTTTTTGAAGACCGATACGATATTTTTTGCAAAAGTAAAAACAAGTCTGAAAAATTCTCGGGTTTCAAAAAAATTCTCTGATATTTTACCGGCTTTTTCCCGGTGCTCAAAGTAATTCGCGATTTTCTCGGTCAGTGGCCACCTTGTCGAACCTTTTTATTACTGCTCTGTTCATTGGACAAACTCTTCTTTAAATTTAGCACACCCCTTATATTTTCATGAATGAATATTTATACAATAATATTCGAAACAATATATCAACGATATGTTTTTTAACCTGGAATATCTCCCTGACAAATTTGTAACTTTCGATCAAAGACTTTGAGCCGCGTGGCTTGCGAGTTCTATTAAAAGCTGTGGTATCTGCGAAGTGTAAATTAGTTTTCATCGTAATAGTTCAACTTTCTTTGCAAGAGACTTTTAATGGCTTGATGTTCGGTAGCTTTAGCCTTCGCTCGAGACAGAAAAAAGAATTGGGAACCTAAGAAGTTCCTTGGTATCGTTTGTCGGCGGCCACCTGGGAGCGTAGCGATCGAACATGGAACAATTGTAATGCAAAGTCACGATTGGCTCTGAAGAAGACGCCTCTTCCATTATATTACCGCGATGGCGAATCACCGGCGAGATAATACACACTCCGAAGAAATAATGTTCAATAAAATTGTCTAATACGTTCGACGAACGCAAACCCTCAACAAGAAAGACGAATTCGATGTGCAACCGTAACAAAAACCATTAATGAACTTTCCTACCCTTGGGAGGAATATTATAGGTAATTCAAAAGATTATAGATTATAAGATTATATAGGTAATTCCTTCGATTAATGGATTGGAGAATTATTATACTTTAATTTGTTTTATCATTTTTTTGACGCATGTATAACATTTCAACGGCGATGCCACGCTGAAAACACCAGTTCCCGTTAGATCACTGAAGTTAAGCAGTGTTGGGCGCGGTTAGTACTTGGATGGGTGACCGTTCAGGGAATACTGCGTGTTGTTGACCCGTCGTGGGTGTGGTGGACCCACACTGGTAGTATTTATCCACCTAGAAACACTACCCGATTCGGGTAGTGTTTCTAGGTGGTTATAAGGTGGTTTCACTACCCGAAGCGGGTAGTGAGGCAATGAACTTTCGAGTTCGAAATGCTAATCAATTTTATTTTTTTTATGTATAACATTTCAGCAGTGCGAAAAAGTCAAATTTTCGCCCCGTTGCGCGTACCAGACACCAGCACGACTTTTTTCCCAACAAACGCATTGTAAATTCGGCTTTCGCTGCCTTTTGAGTGATTCGCAGTCGCCTATTTAGACTTTCTAGGCTAGGGTTGAGAACACAACTTTCGACCGGCTCAAGAGGCGACGAAAGTCGAACTTTCGATGCGTGTGTTATGAAATAGTATATTGCGTGACGAGGGTCGAAAGGTAACGATTCCACGAGTGTGAAGTTAGCTGCCCGAGCGAAGCGAGGGCTGATATCACACGAGTGAAATCGTTGCCTCGGCCCGACTCATGCATACAATTTTTCATCATGTCGATAATCGAAAATTCGACTTGAGATGACTGTGGAGCGGGTCGACAATCGAATTTTCGATTGAGGTATGATGAAAAATAACTTTTCAGAGCAGTTCATTGAGGTCAACGGTCATGACCGTAGATGTGATTGGACTGATTATAAAGAGTACACGGATCAACACAAAACGAAACTTTTATAAACGAAATGAAACTTTGGTTATCTTGCAGAATAGGGGCATCACACCTATTTTGGCTGACGAAAAAAATTGTTGGTAACAAACTATTGCAATCTTCAATTGAACGTTAAATAAAGCGATTTGCCACAGCGATACGAAGAAATACTTTTTTCCATATCTATTATAAATATACTCCAAACTTAATCATTGCCATTCAGGGCTGGAAGAATAATATTTTCAATAGCGAATTGAAGTTCGGAACAAGTTATATTCACAATTTAAATAATGAAATCGTACTTGAAATAACTATCAGATTAAAAAATATAAGTTGCAAAATAGGTTAGAAAAATTACTATTCTCAATGGCAAGGTGCAATGAGAGGAAAAACACTTGAATGTAGTGCTTTGTGAAAATTCCCATATAAAATAGAAAATTCAGTGTCGAAAGACGTCATATGCATCGAGGTTCATGAGGATGCTCCATTCTTACATCTCATAATTTGTTTTGTCATAAGAAGAAGTCTACGTTCTGCTGTCCCGGAGATCCGTGTTCGATTCCTGCCAGCGCTGCTTCCTTCTAACACGATTTTTCCAATTTTCTGGCTTGCTATTGTCTTATTGTAAAGATAAATATTATAATATCAAATTTTCAACCAAAACTTTCTTCGTGTAGTTGAGAATTCGTTTTTTTTTGTTAGAATACCATTCTTCGTGGTTTGAAATTTCCTATTTTTTGGTTAAAAATACAACTATCATATCTTTTGTTGATAATATGACTCATATTTTTAGGTTGATAATTCATCTATTTCGTTGAAAATTCTTTTTTTTTTGCCGAAATATCAACGATTACAATTTTCGTTTTATAAAAATAAGTCTTTTTGGATTGAAAATTTACCTATTTGGTTGAAAATGAAACTGTTTTTTGGTTGAAGTTTAGTATGGTAAAAACGAATGAGAATGGAATTATAATATTATTGAGACTTGTTTTATAATGATAAGAAAACATTATAAGCCTTCGCACGCAGAACGAACACAAACCGGACATAACGTCAAATTTACAAAGCAACACGTGGTGACGTTGTAATTATAACCGACAGGGTGGTCTACTCATGTGTCGATCATATAGTTTGAAAGATTTGTATCAGGGTTATAAATATACACATATACGAAATATTAGTTATTAAAAAAGTTGTAAAATTTAATTTTTTAATATAAATACATTATACTGAAAACCTGAATCTTTGCATATTGTACAGTGTTTTAAACAATTATTTTGTACATGTAACTGCAATAATTACAGATGTGTCAGCTTTTCAAATACCGTAATAAGTGAAATATATTCAAAAATACTTATTCGGGGGTTAATGAAAATAAGAGCAGAAAAGATATGTGAAGTCCAAAGTGGATTTATGCCAGGACGATCATGTACAGATCAAATATTTAGCTTGACACAGATCACAGAAAAAAGTTTGAGAGTGAAGAAAAAAGTTTGCTGTGCATTTGTTGACCTAGAAAAAGCGTTTGACAAGATTGATAGAAGTAAACTTTGGAGACTCCTGAAAGAGTACGGAGTCAATTGATGGCTCCTACAAGCAATACAAATATATATGCAAGCAGAAAAGCGAGTATAAGGGTAGAATGGAAACTGAGTGATTGGTTCGATATTATGCAAGGTGTTAGGTAAGGATGCGTTATATCCTGATGGCTATTTATTATATTCATGGACGAGTTTCTAAAAATGGTCCTCTTTGGCGAAAAAGGTGTGAATCTCAAAACAGTAAGGGTACGTGGGTTAGCGTTCGCAGATGATAAGGTTGTTATGGCAGAGTAGTCAATCGAAGACTTGCAAAGAATGTTGAGCAAACTGAATACAAGCATGAAGAACATGGACCTCGTAATGAACGTAAATAAAAGAAAAATTATGTTGCTTGAAGGAAAGAGTGAGAAAACAATATGCAATATTGCTTTAAATGATGAGAGAATAGAACAAGTTGATAAGTACGTATATCTTAGTAGCCTATTCACTAGGGACGGAAAGATAGATGAAGAGCTAGATACGCGTATAAACGATGATAATAAGGTTATCGGTAGAGCAGGATTCATTATCAGAATTAAACATATATATCAGGTAATTCTGTAAGGGCAATACATAATTCGCGATTAGTATGGGATTACTGTGCATGGAGTGTGGCAGAACACTAATGAACAAAGTGAGCAATAAGATAATCCCCAAAGAATGCGGTGTAGAGGAGACATTACTTGACATATGTGAAAGAAGATCGTTTAGATGGTTTCAGAAAAGATGATCGACTAGCGAAACGAGTGTATCAAGGTCAAGTAAATGGCAGCGTGCCCAGAGGCAGATCGCGGAAAGAAACATTCGAATGTGTGAATGGGACGCTAATTTAAACAAACTCTAGAAGCTATAGAAACACAAGAGCTTGCAAGAGAAAATGCATGGACGTGAAGGAAGCTAAAGAGGTATGCCAAGTCAGAAAAGTGTGGCGACAAAAATTTTATGAGAAATTTATAAGAAAGAATGTCAGTAAAGTGAACAACGCCTGGAACAAAAGATCTTGGATACTAATGAGCCCAGGTGTGTAGCTTTACATGATAACTTTGTGAGGCTTTCCCCTGGGGTGATCACTACACTGTTAGAAAAATCTCTACTAAATTTAGTATACATGTAATGGAAGCAAGAATGCATAACCTGAAATTAAATTTAGTATACCAGCGTAGAGTAAATTTAGTATATTCATACTGAATTTAGTATACACGTATATGAAATTTAGTATACGCGTGTACTAAATTCAGTATAAATATACTAAATTTACTGTACGCTGGTATACTAAATTTAATTTCATGTTGTGCATTTTTGCTTCCATGACATGTATGCTAAATTTAGTAGAGATTTTTCTAACAGTGTAGAGAGATTGATAAGGGACCAGGGTTGAAGCAGTGTTGCGGAACGAACGTATCCTAATTGGAAATGGTTCATATGGCCCTGACTGCTTACGTTTGGATTCCCTGGACTTAAGATCAAGGCCACTGCAGGCGTCTTGAGCTTGCACCGTTTCTCATTCAAGGACCCAGTGTAGTATAATTTTTCAATTTTTTGTTCGTGAGCATGTTAAAAATATTAGTCGATCAAACTTCTTATATAGATTCAGCAAATCAGTGACTAGAAATTAAATTTACACTATTTTTATAACATTTAAATTCGATTTTCCATCATAATTCGTGGTTTAGAAAACGTGTCCCTCAAGAGCCTCAAGGGAACAAAAAATTTCCACCTCCATTTTTTTGGAACCCAATTCAATTTTCCATAAAAATTCGCAGGGTTCAATTCAACACTAATTCATCTTGAAACTGTTTTCTTATAACTTTCTTTAAATTGGAAATTTGATTTTTGAGATCGTTTTTGTCTCTCCTGTATAATCGTGAAAATGAGGAAATGAAAATTTGAAATTTCATTCCGAAATTCTTAAATTCTGTTTATGAAAGATTCTATGTTAAATATGTTACATGATTAAAATGCTGGTCTTTAAATATTAATGGTCAGATTAAAAAACAGGACATTTTGAGAATGAAATATTTCCGTCTCTGTGTGTAATGAAAGTAGTTCGCATTTTTTTGATCATTTTGAAGAAATTAAATTTACCTCATAGAAGAAAGAAATAAAATTCAAAGTCAAAGGAAATTGCACCGATCAGGAAATGCTTTGAGGAACAGCAGCCGCTAAAGATCAAAGCTTTGCAGTAAAAGAAAATGAGAAAATGAAATCGCGAAGGTGTAATTTGTAAATAAATTGCAAGAAAATAACAAAGGACATTTTTACCTTTTGTAGTGGATTGTGAGTACGTGTGCTTATAGCGAGCAGTTCAGAAGTAACGTCTGGCAACTAATTAGCATTAGTGTTATGTGAACTGTGTGGTATGCTTGCAGCCTTTAGCCTGCATTTTCCGCTAAGATCAATTAAGTCGAAGTGGTAATTACGAGCAATCCGTAACGCCGTGGAGAGCAAACAGCAGAGTCACGCGTGGAATAACATCGGTATGACCGCAACGATCGACTAAGCTTGTTAATTAATTAACAACTTACGCTAGAGTGCATTTTCTGATGCTCAACTGCTAAGGATATCATTAAACTGAAGAATATAGATCACAGTTCCATATTAACCTTCGTTTTAACTTTGATTTCATTAGGGGCCGGGTGACATTACAAGTTTCATTTGATAAACGCCCAAAATAAAACGCAAAACATACAGACATGATGATTTTTCTACCAAATAGTTGAATTTTCAACAAACAGACAAATTAATTTTAGATCAAACAGTTGCATTCACAACTAAATGGTTGAACTTTCAAGGTTTTGTAAAATTTTTCTCAAAATCCCTGACTTTCCATGACCAATAAAATTCCCTGACTTTTCCCTGATTTTCAGGTTTTCCCAGAGCAATGGCTGCTCTGATTAGAGCGTATTTTTCATATCAGTATACAATATTTTTCAAATATGTTTGAAGAGTTTAAATAGAACAATAAGTTGCAAATAAAAATATGCATGGAAACGAATCAATGTTCTGTGTCTAGTGAAAAGAATAAAGAGTAGGTACTGATTAAAGCAATCAATATCTCTATGGTAGTAATGAACAAAAAGGGGTTTTCTGATTAATGAATACGTCGAGCTTCGTAACCCTTTCAAGCGTAGACCAATCTACCCTTTTCAGGAAAGGGTAGGTGACGAAAATTGTATCCAATCGTATAACTGGCTTGAATTCTCTTTGCACCGGTTATAGACTCTATTTCTGAAATTTAGATTTAACTTTAACTGAGGCTTGAAATACACTTAAATGAATACAGAGAATAATAAATAAAATACTCAGGCAATAGAAATAATATTCGATCTAGATTAACATGAAATTATAAATTTAATTGAAAATATTAATTTAGGATTGATTTAATTCAAAATAAATTTGATTATCTCCTTTATCTTGAATAATGAATTTTTTGCCAAAAATCCCGCTTTTGTTCGGTTTTTATCCATTTTATTCGTGTCGAATGTACAATAGCCAGGCAACTTTCTAATATGCTTACGATATTTTTTTTGGCGCGACCAGCATTTAAATCAAATCAACGCATTTGAAAGTAACAAACGATTTCTCCGCTCGGTAACTTTTCGGTTTCGTGAAAGGGATAAAGGGTTCTCATGCGCCCTGGAAAACCCCTTTCGACCCCCGTCGATGAATTCAATAATGTCTTGAATGCAATAGTATGGAATGTCGGGTCACAATATAAAAAAAGAATCAATCGATCGGTTCGGTGCCTGAGACCCAACGTCATTGAACCGAGTCCCGAATCATTGTTGAAATCTCTCTCTGAAAAAAGGTCGTGACAAAAAGTGAGCAGCAGTAGCGTACTTATAAGTGCTGTTGAATTTCGAGTGTGTCTGAGATATTAAAGCATTTCCAATTGTAAGCTTATATATTGGCGAAAGAAATAATTCTGCCGATGAAATTTTTATTATAAATGCGAGTCTATATGGGATCTACATGATTTTCGGCATGTCAGTTGAGATGAAATGAAGCTTCTGTATTTTTTCAGAAATTACGAGCTTTAAAATTAATATTTACTTTAAATAAAGTTGATATCAACAATTATATATCTTTTATGATTTTTTTTTCTTCAGCTATAGCACAATCATTGATACGCTACTGGAATGCTAGTATTTTCTTGATATTAAAGTATTGAAGCCAGTTGCGAGTTTCGAGGTTGACAACTAGGGTATGTTTTATTCCAAGAGCGTACCTCACAGCAGGCATGAACTGGAAACCTGTCTCAAATGACACGTGGCTAAGAGTATCTTTTGGAGCAAATCAAATAGAGTACTTTGATGTAAAAATAATTTTCGGGAACTGAAAAGGTGCTTGAGAAAGCTTTCAAGAAATGTTTACAGTTTTGATTGGAGAAAGTGTAGTCAATATTGCAAAGTAAATGAAGAATAGATTATTGATGATCAAAAAATTACTAATTATATTCGAATTATTTAAGCATAAGAACAAGTCACAGAAAAAACGGAATGTAAACTTTACAATGATTTCAGAGTAATTTTTACCTGCAACAAAAAATAACTTCACATGTTAAGATTTACTCACTACATGGGAAATGGTTACCATGTCAACTCTATTAAATCTTGTTTTGTTTCGATGCAAAAAATTTTACTTTATCTACTTGAAAATTACCCGCAACAAAAATTCACTTTTGTTTTATCTGTGGTAATCATAATATCACAGAGAAAAATGGATTATACCCGGTAATAAAAAATATGTTACCGGATATAATCTTGGAATATTAACTATTGGACAGCGATTCGGATTATTAGAACTACAATCTATATATATTAAGAAATAGATATTACAGGATAATATCTTGGATTATTAAACTTTATAATCTGAGATAATAAATTCTATAATCCAAGATTTTAAAATCTAATATCCATATTAGAATCCTGGTCCATTAGATAACCTCAAATATATATAATAATTTTTGCAAACGTATTTATAAATCTATACAAAATTTTGATAGACGAGCTTGGAATTAGAACTGGAAACAAAATTAAAATTTTTAAACACACAATAAGCAGGAAAGTGGCTGTCATAAGACTACAAAAACGAAAGTAAAGGAGGCTAAGTTTCTGTACTTTTACAAGTGGCAGTGATGTGTAATGAAAAGAAATATAAACTTACCCATTTTCAAAATCTACTTCACATGTGATTTTGCACGAATAATCATTTTATAACTAAATTATGACTCGTTTTAATGCAAACAGATGCATATGACACGCGCCACGATGCGACGTACCATATGCGACTACACAGACGCATGGATATTTTAAATCTGAGATGTTACAAATTAATGTCTGAAGATTATAAGAATGTAACATCTAGATATTATATTTAGTAACATCTTCATATATTAGAAAAATATTATAGATTATACGCGCTAATATACTTTTCTATACGGTGTATTATACTTTAATTCTATTATCCAGTTCGTATAATCCATTTTTCTCAGTGTATAGAAGTGAAATCCATAGCAATGGAAAAGAGATTCCATATTTCTTTTCTTACTCTCAAATGACAGAAATTGTAATTATCACACGGAAAAAATTTAGTGACCTACAGAATTTGTGGTTTAAATTATGAAAGCCGATTCGATATGAGAGCATCATGGAACAAAAAAATCTCCTGAATAATAATAATAATAATCATTTTTTCCGTGAGCAATCTGAATTGCTGCACTATTAGGTTAATAAAAAAATTTATCCATCAATGCTTTCTCAGCTTATAGAAACCAAATTTTCATCAATTTAAGGCTCATGTAGTGGGTATTCCAACCTACAAAACTCACCTCAAAAAATTGGTTTCGAATGCTGGCGCACCGAAAGGATGTCAGCGGGCAATTTTTTTCCCCACAGGAAGCACATATCCATATTTGAGGGGGAAAGTCCCTCCGGAACGTCAACACTCGCGATAAATATTAAAAAATTAAAAAATAAAAACGTTTTTCAAAGATCGAAAAAAAGTAAACAGAAACAGTACAATCAGCGCCGCCTGGTGGCCCGATCGATCACTAAATCGATTTAAAAGGACTTCTGGCGCCATATTCAAAATAGAAAATGCATTGAAACATATGTAGGAGCAATAATTTTTAATAAGTTATAATATATTATTCGAAAAACATAACAAATAAATATTATCTTACAAAAATATAGGAGAAAAAGAAGGAAAAATATATTCAACGCAAAATACTGACTGATAAAAT
>CAKNXH010063005.1:164146-185646 GCA_932178445.1 Andricus quercusramuli | reverse complement strand
TTTCCTTCTTTTTTTCCTATATTTTTGTAAGATAATATTTATTTGTTATGTTTTTCAAATAATATATTATAACTTATTAAGAATTATTACTCCTACATATGTTTCAATGCTTTTTCTATTTTGAATATGGCGCCAGAAGTCCTTTTAAATCGATTTAGTGATTGATCGGGACACCACACGGCGCTGATTGTACTGTTTCTGTTTATTTTTTTTCGATCGCTGAAAAATGTTTTTATTTTTTAATTTTTTAATATTTATCGCGAGTTTTGACGTTCCGGAGGGACTTTCCGCCTCAAATATGAATATGTTATTCCTGTGGGGGAAAAAATTGCCCGCTGACATCCTTTCGGTGCGCCAGCATTCGAAACCAATCTTTTGAGGTGAGTTTTGTAGGTTGGAATACCCACTACATGAGCCTTAAGAAACCGGTATATCTATGCAATGAAGTGTGAAGCTATTCGGAATAAAAATATATTTTTTTACATTAGTTATGTTTTCTCAAAGTGTTTATGAAATAAGCACAAATTATGACGCCCATAGAGAATATACCCTTAGTACGTCGCAGCTGTATTTCGTATTTGTAATTATTACCTTCAGCTTGCTTTTTCCGAAAAAAATTTACATGCGCGACATATTTCAATTATGATTGGAATATCAGCAAACGTTTTGCGAACTGATCTCTTGACGTCACGTAAGTTGTACTCTTAGTTTAAATTTGAAGAGTAGGATTTACTCTTGATTTTATGATTTTTCCACATTTTTCGGAACACTTCTCTAGGTTTGGCAAACAGCAAAACTAAAGATTTCAAAATGTTCATTTAGCTATTTTTTGATACGTTCAAATGATTCTGCAAAAATATCAATTTATAAAAAAAATTTCGTAGAAAAATTAAAATTTCGACGTTCTGAAAAATTGGAATAATTCTGGAAACAATTAACATATTTTAAAGTTCTTAGGCACATTCTGAAGATCAGACTCCATAGTATTTTCTAAATTATTAAAAAACCGAATCTATTTCACACTGTGCAGAGAGGTCCAGGTTAGGGTGTCAGAATAAATTGGCCTTTCAATATATCATTTTACAATGAAAATGAAGAGATACGCATTTCACATTTTAGCCGAAAACAAAATTTTCTTAGACACTACGACCTATTGAATTTAACCTTCCAATTGCCAAATTTTGTGGAAAATCGACAGATTTCTTCTATTTTTCTGCCGATTACTCCTTCCCTTCTCCAGCTCAAAAAATTATTATTTCGAACGCAAGATTTGAGTTGTCAGATTTGTCTTTGTATTTAAAACATTTTTTGTATTATTTTGTAATTTTTTATTTTTGGTAAATTTCTATTTTTAAACTGAGCAAAATGAAGACTTTGGTTTGTCTATCATTGAAAAAAATAACTAATGCTACCTCTATGAGGAAGCAAATACATTTGATAACGGGAAGCAAAGTTCTCGTGAAATGAGCAACATATAATAATAAATACAAACGAAGTGGAAACACTCGAGATCGAATTCACAGCTAGTTTAGGTTTTGCGTAAAATACTAAGAAAAAGATTTTCTTTATCGCCACTGAGTTAATTTGATCCAAAATTAGATTTTTAAAACATTTTTATATAGGGGAGAGTGGGGAGTTGTGGGCCACGCTTTGTTTTCAAGACATAACTTCTCCGAACATCGATAAATTGTCCATGTATGAACTGGTATTTGTAATAAACTTGTCAATACATCAACTGGAGACCACAATTAATGAAATTCGTTAATGCGCTAGAAATATGTGCGATGACGTAAATCTTATAAAAATCGATATTTGTGATTTTGGTGGGGAGTTGTGGGCCATGACAAAAAAATAAAAGAAAATGGCATATTCCAGTAGTTTATGTTTATTCAAGTTGCAGTGAATAAGAATTAATGATTTTAAAAAGATTGAAAAAAAATTATTCTGATTCAAAATGTATGCAAGTGTAATATTCGGTCCTCATGTTGGCACATTTCAAGTGCACCGCACGATCGCACATGTTGCAGTGAACTGTGTTGTTCTGATTGACATTCATTGTTTCAACACAATTGACACTTTAAATTTACTCTAACCTCACTTTTCAGAACAAGAGAAAAGAAGTTTCACTTAAGAAATTGAAATACGCATTAAGAACGTTTGGCCCACGACTCCCCACTAATGGTGGCCCACGACTCCCCACTAATGGTGGCCCACGACTCCCCACTAATGGTGGACCACAACTCCCCACAGCCGACATTTACGAAATGACCGAATTACCATACATACAATGAATGTTTTACCGAAATTGTTTGATTGAATTTAAAGCCAATTGGTCAAGGAATATTTTGCACTAACTTACCTTTGAAATATGCTACACAACGGCACTTCGAATATCAACCACTTGAGTTGTACGCAAACTTTTATTTTGATTTATTTAATCAACAATGTCAAAATACTAACTACGCGTGTTGAGACTATGAGTCGAGTTCACAAAGTGAGCTTACATAAAGAGAGTTTTTTTGCAGTGTTTAAAGCAGTCCTACCACCCACAACATGGCGAAGATTGAGGTGGCCCACGACTCCCCACCATCCCCTACAATATACATACACAATTTAACATTTATTGCATGTTCAACGTTAACGTTAAACGATGAATTAATATCAATTTACTGATATCAATTTACTTATTGATAAAAATGAAAGTGATGTCCTCTACGGAAATTAAAACAGAAATAAACTGAGAAACAAGTTATCTTTTCAGAGATCTTGCACTTTTTGCATATTGAAAATACGTTTAACGGATTTTTTTTTCAAAAATGTAAAAAATCGGCAGTACGAGTGAAATCATCGAGTGCGGAGGCTCCTGCAAGCAATAAAAACAATATATACAGGTAGTAAAGCGAGCGTAAGGGTTAATGGGAAACTGAGTGACTGGTTTGATATTATGCAAGGCGTGAAACAAGGATGTGTTATTATGGCTATTATATAGCATTATGGCTATATTTATCATATTTATGGATAAGTGTCTAAGAATGGCCCTTTTCGACGAAAAAGGTGTAGATCTCGAGACAGTGGGGGTACGTGGGTTAGCTTAAGCAGATGACAAGATTATTATGGGAGAATCAATGAAGGACTTACAAAGAATGTTGAATAAACTTAATACAAGCATGAAGAACATAAACCTCAAAATTAACGTAGATGAAACAAAAATGATGGTGTTTGGAGGAAAAAGTGAGGAAACAATGTGCAACTTTGTCCTAAATGACGAGAGATTAGAACAAGTTGATAAGTACGTATATGTGGGTAGCTTATTCACTAGCGACGGAAAAATAGATGGGGAGTTAGATAGGCGCATAAATGAGGGTAAGAAGGTTAGAGGTAGTGCATGGTCCATTATCAGAAGTAAAAATATATCAAAAAAAGTTATATAATAAATATAAATGAATATAATAAATAACAAAGATAAATGAATAATAATAAACAAGTAAGTAAATAAGTTCCGTCCGTTACTTATTCTTATTATTATAATGAACTATAATAATAATATTCCAGACTGCTTTATTTGAGTTATTCTAAAAAAATTATAACTCATGAAACAAATAGTCGATTTTTAATTTCTTTTAATGAAAGAAAGGCAACAGAAGATATTCACAAGAAATCCAGTGGTATTTTACTGATACCAATATCATTTAAATATACACTGAATCGAGTTCTAGACTTTTTCAACACCTTATCTATTTATAAGATCTACAACATTTCAGTTCCGAATTCCACTTCTTATTTTTCTTACATATTATACTTTGAAGGGCAGTTCATATAATTTTGTATATTTAAGTTAAGGAAGTCGAATAAATTTTGTTTTTAAAATGAGCCTAAGAACATCGAAAAATTAACACATATTTCGAGAGTTATTAGTAATTTATAGAATATGAAAGAATGTTACTCCTTCAAAATATCTTCTCATAAAATGGACCCAATACCTTCATCACAGAAGAGCAAGTTTTTATTCAAAAATTTGGTTGCTTCCAAATTTTAAATTACATAAAGGTTATACAAATTTTAAGAATGGTTTATAAATTGTATGCTTTTTATATAGTATATATTACCTTGAACAGTCAACCCGCAGATAAATTTTTTCTTGTAAAATTCCTCCTGCGTCATTGCTAAGAAAGCAATTAGCGTCAAATGCGCCCTTAGCGTTTTCAGTTAAAATTAATGTCGGAACCTGTATCAGAAATACGCCTCTTGCCATTTCGATGACCGCCCAGTTCACAACCCAAAGAGAGGCAAAACGTGTTTAATTTAGTGTCCATGTGCACGCGGCTCCGGTATAAATATTTTTATTTATCCGAGCACTGTCCGCAGGAATAAGCCGGTAATTTACACCCTCTGCTGCCACGGGGAACCATGGCGCTCTACTGGTATGGTATGTACCTTGGGACGCGGTGAGAATTTTCGGCGATTTATGGGATTCCGGGGACACAGAATTAAAGAACATTGTCCGGGAATTGTGTGCGCGTGTATATTTATCACGAATCTCCCGTGATTCCACACTTCTGAATTCTGAGATTAGAAACTAATTATGAATAAAACTTCGGATTAGGTCGAACAATTGTGCCTATCGTTCACAGAATGTCCATTAATTACGTGAATATGATTTTTGAAATTTCAGAAGCCCTCCCCCCCGCAGGGTTTTTTTACTTGCCTTCAGTTTATTCTTTTTCACCAGGAAACAGAGAAAAATTATAAAAAATATTAATATTTAAAAGATTGCGAAAGATTATTTTTAATAATTTTCAAATTCATTCATTCACTTTTTCCACACTGAAGCTTCTGTTTCCGCTCGCTTTTCACGTGTTTTTTGTCTCGCGGCTTTTGCTGTCCCGTCAATTTGACACTATATTATAGCATACGTAAGTTTTGACATCATCTTTGACGTGGACAACATGAAGTTGTTCCACTTGCATTGAAATGCTTTATAATTGATTTTATTGCCATTACTTTTGCACTTCAGATTAAGATAATGGATTTTCAGAAGCGTGATGCACAATTTGAAAATCATTCATTTTTAACGTGTTAGTTTCACAATCCTCACGAACTAAAATCATAAGCATGTTAAAGATCAATCATTGACTTTCCAAAGTATAAAAAATGCGTGGTCAATGAGACAATGCCATACTTGAAGCATATTGAAATAGTATAAATAACGTATATCTGAAGTATAGCTAAAGTTCAGCTAAAGTATAGCTGAAGTATGGGATATACTTCATAATTGCTTGAGTATATCTCAAGTATAGGATATACTTCATATATAATTATATACAAAGGTATAGCTACATTATAGATCATACTTCATTCATACTTAAGTAGGGTAAGGAGGGGCATCGTCGACCAGTTAACAGTCAATGACTTTGTTAAAGTTAACAAGATGTGGAATTGATCCACTTTTTTTAAATTTCGAGTCCTACATTATTGTATATCATATTTCCATAAGTATCAATTACATTAATGAAACAATGATTTAATAATTCAATTATTTCCAACAAGCTGTATTTCGTTGCCTTTGCCCCACAACCGGGGGCAAAGGCAACCGCAGCTTTTTATGAAAATCAAAACATCTGAAGATGGCAAAACATGATGGTTCGCTTCTGTGGTATTTTATATACTGGAAAAATTACCTTAAAACATTTCCAGCAAGAAGAATAAGTTATTTTTAATAAAAATAGTGATAGCTGCGATATAACCTCATATGCGTTGACATTGCACTAGAGACGGACTACGCGCAAAGGTTTCTACCATACCAATACAAAACACCCGCTCTACTGACCGGATTAAAAATAATAATATTTAATAGTTTCTTGCATGTAGCCTAGAAGATAAGTGGCTGTCCTACATTACCGATCACTTATCGACAAAAATTATGACACGTTTATAACCTAAGCACGTGTTAGCTATTATTTTGGTTATGCTTGCCCCACTGGTGAGGCCTCATTTATTTACGATATTTGAAATATTGGGGACTTGAATTACGTTCAATTATTATAATCGCATAATGTGATATTGTGTAATCTGTCAAAATATAAAATTTTTATACTGTAAGTATTGCCATTAATGTTGAAAACTTTATATTTCTGCCAGCGAATCTTCCATTCTTTCGTTGTCAAAACTGTTTTCTGCATAATTTTCCCTTTGCATAGTGAATTTTCAAGATTTTGGTACGTAACACTATCTCAATGATAAAATAGATTTATTTAATGCAAAGTAATATTAAAATTGTTAAATAATAGCTATGTTATTAGCAAAGTTACCTTTGCCCCACCGGTTGGCGCTGCCCCTCCTTACCCTATGGCATATTTGCCACAACCACACGCTTTTTATTACAGTGTTGTAGCGTCTAGAATTGCGTTATCTGCAGCCCATCCTCATTTCATTTGTGCCGCTTCTTTTGCGTGTAGTTGGGTGATCTCATGATATGGTTGTCACAACTACAAGCTTGTAGCTACAGGCTTGTGGTTGCCACAACCACAGTGTGTGGTAGCGTCAGTGATCAGAGCCCTGACACCATCACATTGCAACATAACAATTTTTTGAGGCTCTTCATTGGGGGTGATCGCTAGAGGGATTGATTAGCAACCTGGATCGGAGCAGTGTTGCGGAACAAACGCGTCATTTAAAGAAATAACAAAAGAATTCTAGATCAATCTAAAAAATCTATACCCCCTACCTCACATTACTCCCTTCCTCACCGAGCTAGTCACGCTTACCCCGAAAGGGAAATGATCTAATAGTATAATGATAATAATTATTATTATAAATCCTCTGGAATTCTTTCAAATCTTCCGTAATTCAAGGAGATTTTTCAAAACCGCATATCAACTGAAATATTTGAAATTATCTTCAAACTCTTGAAATCCTAAGAATTCCTTTAATTCTTGTGAAATGATTTGCAATTTATAGAAATATTATAAAATGTTTCGAATTTTTTTACATCTTCTGAATTCCTCTCGGAATTCCTTTAAAAATCACTTAAAATCATCCCATAAAAATCCTTTGAAATCTTAAACCAGTGACCCTGGAAAGCATTAAAAATACTCTAAAACCTTTCAAGTCCAATATGAAATCTTTCAAAATCCTTATGAAGTTTAGGAAATTCTCTGCAATTTGTTGAAATCCTTTCGAATACTTGGAAATCTATCAAATCTGTTGCACTTTTTCAAAAAAAATGGTGTAGTACGGCTTCTATAGGCCCCTTCAGCAATACTTTTATCGGGTCGGTTAGTGAAATCCAGTCAGTCCACTTCTAAACGCTAATTTTTACTAATAAACAATAATATTTGCATTTTTATAACCTGAATATATTTAGAGGAAACAAAGTAAGCTCATTTCAGACAAGAAAAAAGAACCCGAAGTTAAAAAAAAGTCTTATAAAGTTGTTTGATAAATTGGTGAATTCGAAATGATATCATTTTAATTGTAAATACTTTAAATTCTGGAAAGTTATAATGCTTTTACTGCTTCGATTTTCCAGTTAGGTATTCAATATCGGAATTTAACATTTTTTTCGGGAATTGAAGTTTAAACAGTTTTTAATTTTTACGACATGAAAAAATGTTTGGGAATTAACAAGAAACTTATTTTTGTTTTTAGAGGCAAACGAATTTGAAAGTATTTCTACAGATTTCAAGGAATTTAAAGAAATTTTGAAAGTTTTCCACAGATTTTTAAGATTTTGATGAATCCTGAATCAATCCTCAATCCTTATGAAGGGTTTTCAAAGGATTGTGCACAATATCCATGTAATTCAAAGGATTTTGAGGAATTTCCAGACGATTTTATGATAGGTGTAAAAACTTTACACCAGATTTCAAGAATGGAAAATTACCTTCATTTTGTAAGCATCCTTTTCAGCTTTCTAATCTAAAATTTCTGAAGCATTAAAAATAAACTTCAATTTTTTGGTTCAAAGTTCATTCTTTGTTGTTAAAAAGTTTACTATTATGTTTATGGTTAAGAATTCATATGATTTGATACAAAATTTGATAATTTTGTTGAAAATTTAATAACATTGTCGGAAAATCATCATTTTTGGTTGAAAATTCAACTGTTTTATTGAAAATTCGTCTTTTTGGCTTGAAAATTAAACAATTCGTAATTTTTGTTCTATGTTGGTTTGCAAATTCATCTCTTTTTGTAGAAGTTTCTTTTTGTTTGTTAAAAATGACACTGTCTGGTGAAGAACTAATCTGCTTTGGTTGCAAATTATTTTTGAATGACAATTCATATTTTCGGGTTGAAAATTCAGCCGGTTTGTAGAAAATTCTCCTTTTCTGCTCGAAAATTCAACTATTCGGTAAGAAAATTCACCTATTTGGTCAATCGCTAAACTATTCTGTTGAAAATTTATTTTGTTTAGTTGCAGATTCATCATTTTAGTTAAAAATTTATTCATTTGGTGGAAAATTTAACGATTTTGTTGAAACTTTCGTTTTGAAATGAAATGTAATTTCATTAATTGCAAATTTGACTATTTCATTTCTGATAAAATTAATCTTTTTCAGTTAATGTGCATAACTATTTGGTTCAAAACTCCCTGGTTGAAAGTTGAACCACTTTCATTTTACGATTATCAGCCCACTCACCGTAAGAACTGTGAGGAAATGTTGGTTACGCAGATAATAGAATTTTGCGGTTATTTATAACGTAAATTACTGAAAATTTTCATACATTTTCGGAAATTTATGTAAATTTTTAGAAATGAATTTTGGGCAATTTATGGTAAGCTACCATATTAACCTGTAAAATTACCATAAACGTCCAAAATATTTCATGAATTTCCGGAAATTTATGGAAATTGTTGAAAATGAGTTTTGAGTCATTTATGGTCAGTTACCATATTACCGGTGAAATTACCAAAGCTAGAATGAACAAATATCAATTTGTATCTGTGACTATTATTATTTTAAATTATATCTCCAAAATAAGACGTCTTAAGTCATTTGAATACAAATTATTATTTCTAACCGCCAAGCCAAAAGTGCAATTTCAAATCTAAGGAGATTCTAGTAGAGAACCTCGAAAACTTTTTAAGATGAGTAACCTCTTCAATTACTATAAATTTTTGAGTTTCAAGATATTTTGAAGGACTTTTAATGTAATTAATATATTTTAATATAATTAAAAAGTAAAAGTACAGATTTTGTCAGCATGAGAAACAGCAAAGGTGAAATGCTATGTGATATAGACGGGATAGTAGACGCTTTAAAAGACTTTTTTGAAGAACTATTAGGAGGTGAAGATATAGGACAACAAAACTGCGACATAGAACATAATGCATTAGAAAACCCAATTGAAAAAGTCTTTGTCAGTGAGGTCAGAGATATAATTAGGAACTTGAAAAACGGTGAGGCTGTTGGTATAGACAGTATTAGCGCTGGAATGCTCAAACACGGTGGCGAGTACATACCTCAAAGATTGTGCGAATTGATAAATTTATGTTTCGAGACAGGAGAAGTCCCATACGTTTGGAGTAAAGCGATTATCGTACCAATATACAAAAGAAAGGAAGATAAAAGCAACTGCAGTAGTTACAGAGGTATCCAAAGGTATGTTCAAAGTGGATTTATGCCAGAAAGATCATATACAGATCAGATATTTAGCTTAAGACAGATCACAGAAAAAAGCTTGGGAGTAGGAAAGAAAGTCTTCTGTGCATTTATTGACCTAGAAAAAGCATTTGACTTGGGAAGTCCCTAAAGAGTATGGAGTAAATGGAGGGCTCCTACAAGCAATTAAAACAATATATACAGTTAGTAAAGCGAGTGTAAGGGTAAATGGGAAACTGAGTGACTGGTTGGATATTATGCAAGCCGTGAAACAAGGATGCGTTATGTCCTTGTGGCTATTTATCATATTCATGGATAAGTGTCTAAGAACTGCCCTCTTCGACGAAGAAGGTGTAGATCTCGAAACCGTCAAGGTACGTGGGTTAGCTTTCGCAGATGACAAGATTGTTATGGCAGAATCAGTCGAGGATTTGTAAAGAATGTTGAATAAACTTAATACAAGCATGGAGAACATGGGCCTCAAAATTAACGTGAATAAAAAGAAAATCGTAGTGTATGAGGGAAAAAGTGAGAAAACAATATGCAACATTGTCCTAAATGATGAGAGATTATAGAACAAGTTGAAAAATACGTATATCTAGGTAGCCTAGTCACTAACGACGGAAAAATAGACAGGGAGTTAGATAGGCGCATAAATATGGGTAAGCAGGTTATCGGTAGACCAGGGTCCATCCTCACAAATAAAAACATAGCACCTATGGCCTTGACGATTACATTCTCATTGCGATACTCGCTGTTCGCGCTCAGCAGCTAGGCTATACAGAAGATTGCTTTTGAAAAATAAAACCATGTGAAAACTAGTGAAAATTCTGATTAAAATTTTTTAATCTACCAGAAAATCTATTTTTCTACTTTTTGAAAGTTTTCAACATTTTAAAAAGTATATAACTTTTCTAATTTCCATCGAAATCAAAAATTTCATTGAGATAATTTTCAATTCTTTCACCCATCTGTAAGAAACTTTCACAAAAATTTCTGAAACTGCCAAAAAATTATTTTTTCAAATTTTGAAAATGTTCTGAAATTTTTAATTTTGGTTGGAAATATCTAGTTAACGAACTTAACCTTCATTTTAAGACCCTCAGAAAGTTTACCGAAGGCTGAGTCGTTTAGACGAATCCTTCAAAAGTTAGCGTGGCGACAACATTCAGGTAACCATACAGACATACATACATACAGACAGACATACAGACATACATACAGACAGACAGACACCGACAACATTTCATGATTTTCGGACTCCGGGAGTGCCGGAACATAAAGATCCGTTAAAAACCAGAGATCGAAAATTTGGACGAATACAATACAGTCTCATGAATGAGAATGTAAAAAGGTAAGATCTACATAACTCTATATTCTTACCGACTGTACTATACGGTAGCGAGACATCGACCTGGCAAGAAATGGACAGGAGTAAAATCCACGCGATCGGCATGAAACCTCTGCGCATAATATGCGGGAAAACACTGATGGACAAAGTACGAAACGAGACAATCCTCAAAGAATGTGGTACAGGAGAGACACTAGTTGACTTCCGTTTCCCGCGTGACAGTGTGTGGCAGTGGTGAAATTTGGTGCTGAGTTTTTCTGATAATTGTGGTGAAATTTGAGGTGAGTGGATTGTGCATGTGTGTAGAGGGGTTCGTTTGAGAGGGATTGATTGAGGGATTGAAAGATTGACAAGGGGGTGAGGATAGTTTTGGGGATCAAGACAGATTTGTGTGGAAGTTGAGGTTAGGTGGGTTTGAGGTTTGTGACAGGGTGGGAGGACCAGGTTGGTCGTAGCGTGTCGTAGAAGGCAGGGTAGAGAGGGAGAAAGGCAAGGCAGGTAGACGTGACGGTAGATGGAGACAGAGAACGATAGAAGGCGGGATTGTTTGAATTGGATTCATGGCTAGCGGAGCGAATACTAGTAAGGAAAGCAGGGATTTGGATCAGGAAGTTTTTAGTACACCGAAAGGGGAGAAGAAAGAAAGGAGGGCAAGGGGAAAGTATCGTAAAACAGTAGAGAAGGATAGATTGAGGGCGAAAAGCGTGGGATCAATTGAGGCATTCTTTAAAAGGAAGAGAGAGGAGCGGGGAAGCAGTGAAGACAAGGAAGTTATAGGGGCAAGCTTGAAAAATCCAAAAATGGATGAGAAAAATAAGGGGACAGAAAGAGGTAGAGATGAGGCTAAAGATCCGATGGAAATGGAAAGATTAAAAGAAACGCGAGAAATGATGATAGAAGTGATGGGGATGTATGAAGAAAGGCAGGAGAAAAGGGTGAAGGAAATTAGGAAAGAAATTAGACAGGAAATGGCCGAACTTAGGAAAGAAATGAGGAAATGGGAAGAAGTCAGGGAAAAGTTAGAGAAAAGGATGCAGATGTTGGAGCAAAGACTAGAAAAGAAGGAAGAGCCTAATAAAAAGGTACAGGAGTTGGAAGGAAGAATAACAAAAATTGAAAGCTCAAACCGTGAGTTTGGAGGGGGGGAGAGTGGGAAAAAGGAGAAGGAAAGGCTGAGAAAAATAGAGCAAAGAATAGAAAAAAAAGAGAGAGAAGAAAGAAAAAGAAACATAGTGATAAAGGGTCTAAGATTAGAGGGAAAGGAGCTGAGGGAAGGAGTGGAAGAAGTACTAAAAAGGATTGATGCTAAGGTAGAGATAGAGGAAGTGCGAAGTGTAGGGAGGGAAGAGCGAAGAGGGGAGAGAATGGCACTAGTGAAACTGAAGAAATGGGAACATAAGAGGGAAGTGATGACAAAGAAGAGGATGTTATATGGAAGCTCGGAGAGAATAGAGGATGATTTGACATGGGTAGAAAGGAACATGCAGTATAGGTTAAGGAAAACAGCGGAAGAGGAAAGGAAAAAAGGAAGAAGAACATGGGTTAAGTATGGGAAAATACAGATAGAAGGTGTATGGTGGAATTGGGATGAGGACAGGGAAGATTTAGTGAAAAATGAAGTATCGGGAAACTAGAAGAGAAAGGAACAGGAGGTAAAGAAATAAGAAATAGTGAGAAACCAAAAGAAACAGGAAACGAAAGTAGGGAAGAATGGAGGATATGCTACTGGAATATAGCAGGCTTAGAAAGAAAGGATAGGGAGTTCATGAAAAATTTGACACAATGGGATGTAGTTGTAATGATGGAGACGTGGCTAGATGAAAAGGGATGGGAAAGAGTAAGGGGAAGATTACCAAGAGGTTACAAATGGCAGGTTCAAAATGCAAAGAGGAAGAATAAAAAGGGCAGAGCAATGGGAGGAATGGTGATGGGAGTAAGGAACGAATGTATAAGAGAGAATGATAAAAAAGAGTTGAAAGAACATAAAGAAGGATTAATAGTAGAAGAGATAAATATGGGAGGAGAGAGGTGGAAGATAGTGGGGGTTTATGTGAACGGTGATATGCAGGAAAATCAGAGGATATGAGAGACCTGATGGAAGAAAATAAGCATGAGAGTAGGCTAATAATAGGAGGTGACTTTAATGCGAGAACAGGAGATAGAGGAGGAAGGGAATGGGATGGAGAGCGAGGAAGAAAATCCAAAGACAAGATACTGAATGGGGAGGGAAAGAAGTTGTTGAAGAGCCTAGGGGAGATTGGATGGTTTATCCTGAACGGAAGTATAGAGGGGGATGAGGAAGGGGAATTTACACGTTCAGGAGGAAAGAGGGGAACGGTAATTGATTATGTGATAGTGGATGACGAAGTAAGAGAGAAGGTTAAGAGACTAGAGGTAGGCAACTACATAGATTCGGATCACTTTCCCGTAATAGTGACGGTAGAGGGAGAAATGAGTAATAACAAAAACGCTAAAAAGGAAGCAAAAGTGAAAAGAGCAGGAAGAGGGGATTGGTCAATGGAAGGTAAAGAACAGTTTAAAGAAAAAATCAGGAATATCAAAATGGGGGAAGGGAATTTAAACGAGGAAATGGAAATAATGGTAGGAGAAATAAAAGGAGCATTAGAGTGCACAAGCAAAAAAGAAGTTAGTGAAGGAGGGGATAGAAGTGCATGGGATGAGGATTGTAAGCAGAAGAAGAAGGAAGTGAGAAAGGTATTAAGAAAATGGAGAAAAGGGACAAGTAGTGGAGAACAATATAGGAGAAAAAAGAAGGAGTATACTGAGATGTTAGATCAAAAAAAAGAGGAAGAAAATAAAAGGTTTGAAGAAGAAGCGGAGAAGGCTAGGACGGAAGAAGAGGTTTGGAAGGTGGTAAATAAAGAGAGAAGAAGAAGGAAAGGAATAAACCAGGATATTGAGATGTTAGAATGGAAAACATATTTTATGGAATTACTAGGAGGGGTAGAGAGGAAAGTTAGGAAAGGAGGGAGAGATGATAGGGAAACAGATGAGGAAGAGGATATTACAAGAGAGGAAATAGTCAAGGTATTAGGGATGATGAAAGATGGAAAGGCACCTGGTATAGATGAGATTCCAAATGAAGTATGGAAATATGGGGGGACAGAATTAGAGGAATGGGCGTGGATAATGTGCAATAGAGTATGGAGAGGAGAGGGGTGGCCAGAGTTATGGAAAGAAGGAGTAGTGATACCAATAGTGAAGAAAGGCACAGGAAAGGAGGTTAAAGATTATAGAGGAGTGACACTAATGCCAACACTGTATAAAGTATATGTGACTGTTTTATCGGAGAGGTTAAAAAAAGAAGTTGTGGAGAAAAAGATAGAGCCACCGAATCAGACAGGGTTTAGAAAAGGGATGGGGGTAATGGACAATATATATGTTCTGAACTACTTAGTAAATAAGAGGATTAAAAGGGAGAAAGGGGCAGTGATAGCAGTGTTCGTGGACTTGAAGACGGCGTTTGACTCATTAGACCGAGGCGAGATAGAAAAAGTTATGGTGAAAAAGGGGATAAGAGAGGGATTAATAAAGAGAGTATCGGAAATTTTTAGAGAGACAAAAAGCAAGGTAAAGGTAGGAGAGCAAGTGGGAGATAGTTTCTGGTTGGTGAGAGGGGTAAGGCAAGGATGTCCTCTGAGCCCGCTTTTATTTAATATATTAATATCAGACTTGGAAGAAGAAATGAAGAGAAAAGGGTGGGGAGGAGTTAGGATAGGGAACGAAAAGATATATACACTGGCATACGCAGACGATATAGTGTTGATGGCAGAGGATGAAGAAGGGATGGCGGGCTTAATTACCGGATTAGAGAGATACTTAGATGGAAAGAAGTTGAATTTAAATGTAGAAAAGACAAAGATAATGAGGTTTAGAAAAGGAGGGGGAAGAAAAAAAGAATGGACGGGAAGATGGAAGGGAAACAAATTAGAAGAAGTAAAAGAGTTTAAGTATCTGGGATATACCTTGCAAGCAAATGGAGATCATAGAGCTCATATAAGAGAAAGGATAAAAAAAGCAGCAGGGGTAATGAAACAGATATGGGGAATAGGAAAGAGAAGATTTAAAAAAAATTGGAGAAGGAGAATGTGGTTATTTGATACGCTGGTATGGCCGGTATTAGGTTATGGAGCAGAGATATGGGGATGGAAAGAAAGGAAAGAGATTGAAAGTTTACAAGAAAGGTATATAAGGTGGACGCTAGGGGTAGACTGGAGGACGCCGGGATATATGGTGAGAGAAAAAGCGCAAAGGGATAAATTAAGTACTAGAGCGGGAAAGAGGGCATGGAATTTTGAGACGAAGCTGAGGGAGGGAAAGGGAGGGGAGTTAGCGAGAAGGTGTTTGATGGAGGTAGAAGAAAGGAGAGGGAGGGCGATTGAATTAACGAGATGGGAGGAAGAAAGGAGGGAGTTCTTTAAGGCTAGAGATATAGAAGACGGGACTGGAGTCAACTATGAAGAAGTGGAAAAAAGGGAGAGAGAAAGAAAATTAATAGAAAGATGGGGGATGATTGAGGAATCAAAATATAATATATGGTATAAAATGATAAAAAAGGAAGGAGTACCAAAGTATTTAGAAAAGGGATGGGGAGAGAAAAGATGGACAAGAATAGCAAGATTTAGATTGGGAAACGAGGTAAGGGCAAGTATGTATTGGGAAAAGAAAGATAACAGGAAGTGCAGAATATGTGAATGGGAAGAGGAAACATGGGAGCATGTATGGGAAGGATGTAGGAGAGGAATGGAAGATAAAGGAACCTGGCAAGAGAATGTGGTAAAGATTCTAGGGGAGGATGGTTTGGGGGAAGAGTGGATGAAGGAGTTAGAGGATTCTAGGGGAGCAATTGAAAAAGAATGAAAGAATGGATGCAAAAAATGGTAAAATGGAGGTACAAGAGAAGTGAAAGAAAAAGGAAACGGAAGTCGCTTAAATAAGAATTTGTAAGTAATAATTATGTAATAGCATAAGTAAATTAAGATGCGTTTGCGTTACCGCTCTCTCTCTCTCTCGCTTGCACTCTCGCTTTCGATCACTCGCTCACTCGTTCGCTAACACGTCCCAAATTGCGCTAGCGTCAAAAGTAGAATTAAGGCGTTCGATATAAGATTTTATGTAAATAGGTGTAAATAATTGTAAATAGTAAGGATAAGATTTTATAAACAATGTATAAGGAAGTATTGTAAGAAATGGAAGTCATGTAAACCCTTAGGGGACACATTATGAAAAAGAAGAGAGACACTAGTTGACAATATGGGAAAGAAATCAGCTAAGGTAGTGCGGATACCTTGAAAGAATGAAAGATGAACGACTGACCAAGCAAGTGTATAAAGGTAAAGTAAATGGCAGAATGCCCAGAGGTAGACCGCCGAAAGAATGGTTAGAATCTGTGAATGAGACACTCATCCGAAGAGGCAGAAGAAGCCGTAGAAACACAAGAGCTTGCATGAAAAAATGCATGGGCGTGAAGGAAGCTAGAGTAGTATGCCCGGACAGAAAAGTGTGGCGAAAAATAGTTTGTAAACAGTGTGAGAATAGAGTGAATGATGCCTGAAACAAAGACCTTGGATACTAATGGGCCCAAGTGAGGAGCCATACATAACAATTTTGTGAGGCTCTTCACTTGGGGTGATCGCTAGAGAGATTGATCAGCAACCTGGGTCGGAGCAGTATTGCGGAATGAACGTGTCATTCAAATAAACAACACGAGAATTCCAGATCAATCTAGAACGTCTATACCTAACACTTATGTTATATTTCCCGGTAAAATGACCATAAATCACCAAAAATTATAAACATTTCCGAAAATTCATAGTCGAAAATTCAACACTTCGGTTAAAAATTTGTGTATTTGGTTGAAAATTCATCGTTCTTGGTAAAAGATTATTCTTCTTGGTTGGGAGTTAGTCTTTTTGGTTGAATTCAACTGTTTTTTAATGGAACTAAAAATCTTTTCTTGGTTGAAATATCAACTATTACATTTACGGGCCCTAAACATGGGGGTATAACGTAGTTCAAAAGTTCAGAAAAAAAACTTTAAGTAATTTATGCATGGTCCCTGAGTTTCTTTTAGAACATGCGCATGGTGTAAAAAGATAGAGAAGAGGTCAATGCATCAACCCCATATAAAAACCCAAAATTGTCAGTATTTCGATCCTGACTTATAAAGACGATCATAAGCTCTTAAAATAAAATCGACAAACTGATCCCTTTTTACACATATAAAAAATACATACAGATTGCATGCAAATTTTAAATTTGCTAATACTTTTAGTTTCCGGGAGCCTGAATAAAAATGATTTCGATATCAAATCCAGAAATAAACTTAATAAGGAGTTTCGTGATGGCAGGTTTATCACTGTAATGGTTTGCACCCGGTGTATTAAACGATTTTTTGCAATCCTTTACGACGCCAAACGAAATGGCCCATAAGTTTCATCGAAATTAGACAACGACGTATTGAATGTGGTTGCTTGCATTTAAATTTCACGATTAATTTTTTACTTTGTCGTGGAGAATGCAGCGAAATCCTAAAATGAAGGGGCGGAGGAGGTTGTTAATTATTATTTATCACACGATTCGAAAGAAGGAGAAACCAGATTGAAATTTGAGTGTCTATTTCTCCTTTGACCCACAGATTGGGGTTAATTATATTTTCCAGTTACAGTTTAAACATTTTAAAGTTGAAAATATATAATTCTACAAGTAAGAAGGGATTTTTTAGATTGGATTGAGCCTTGGCACAATTTTTTCGGCATAAAAGAAAAGGACGAGTTCGTTATACAGCTATTTTGGATAAAAATTCAAAAAGTTAGAGCATTTTCAAAATTTTTGAGAACATTTTTTTCTAGATTTCAAACTTCTATGTACGGCTATTTGTAGTACTCGAAATATCGAAAAATTGATCTTTACGACATTTTTTTGATAAAAAGGAAATTATCAGAGAAAAACTTTGCCTTTTGAAAGCTCTACAAGATTATCATGACAATTTTTTTAATTCTCTTGAAAAAGAGAAAATTAAAATTTTGATCGCACAACAAATAATAATAAAAAAAAGAAATCCATTTCGCGGTCAAACTATGCAAGACAAAGAAAAATATGAATGGACAAAAATTATACACCAAAAAAGATCTACAAATTTGTTATCAATCACTTTTTCACAGGACGCGTAGTTTTTGTTTTATCCGTGAAAAGCAACATTAAAATATGTATATAAAAAATTAAATTTTTGGACAAACGACACAAGCTGCGAAAATATATATATATAATATATAATCAACATTATATAATCATTTTTTGATGAGACGCGTAGTTTTTGTTTTAATCGTAGAAAATGACATTACAAATAAACAAAGTTAATTTTTGGAAAAAAGACACTAGTTAAAATAAAATGTTTAATAACAAAATATGAGAATGTGTTCGTTAAAGCTGAAGGAGCTTTAACAAAAGACAGTTCACAATCACTAAATTTCAGTTGTCGATGGTTTGACCTTTAATTTTGAAAGTCCTATACAAAAATGTAAGGGATGTATAATGACCGACCGTGAAATAAATATATGTGACCGTCCGCGAAGAAAAGGACCTAATGCGGAAAAAATCGATTATTATTTTTTTACACCTATTCGAATTCTTATCCAACTGCAAAGTGAGGGCCTCTCATGGAGTTTTTGTGTTAGAGCGCCTTTTCAATCGCTCCTCCTGTAAAATGAAGGTATCAACCTAGCTTCTAGCGTCCTAGGCGCACTCAAACTTGCACGCGAAGCGAGCTGCGCGATAGGAGAATGTGCCTGCGCAGCGGGCAAAATATTTAAATTGTTCAAACACGAGAACTTTTCTAATTTTAAATGATGTACAGGTTTCAACATTCAAAGTTGACATTATATTATTTTCCTATCCTGTCCTATCTACTGTAGGGTGGTTTCCCCTTTATTTAACTATGTTCTACTTTAAACTCTTTAGCAATTCTAAACAGTTTAATTTAGCTGTCTTCAAATTTAATTCATTGCAAATTTTGAACACATAATTTCGAATTTTTTGAATTTTTAGTATTAGTGGTGGGATCTGGAATTTGAAATTAAACAATTGAATTAATTACGAATTTCACACAAGAAGATTGAATAATTTGAAGAGCAAGAATAGTATAAAATATAGGAATTCATGCAAAAATGTAAAAATCCTAATTTAAAACCGTAGAGAAATAATGCTTTCAATAAAAGTAAGTTATCAATGCAAAGAACATGCAAGGGGCCGTTCAAAAACTACGTCACAGTGCTACAGGGATGGGCGATTTTGAAACGATTGTTGACGAAGTAGAGGACGGTTTAATGCGAAAGGTGACATCACATATGGAAAATATACAAATGTGTACAATGATTTTTTTAAATGCTGGAAAAATGAAAGTTAGCAATTTTATTCTACAACTGAAGTATCTAAATGTTATTTTCTTACTTTTTTAGGGTTTCACAGCGCTCACTTTAAACGTGGATTGAATGAAGGAAGGGGAAGTAGGGGCAGTGAGGGAAAACTAAAGGAGAGGAAGTAGGGGAAGTGAGGCAAAATTAAAGGAGAGGAAGTAGGGGAAATTATGGAAATGAGAGGGAGAGATGTAGAGGAAATGAGGGGAAATGAGTGGAGGGAATGTAGGGGAAGATGGACCACATAAAGGTGAGGAAGTAAGGGGAAAATAGGAAGAGAAAATGGGGTAAATGATTGAAAATGATGGAGAGTAGTAGGGATGGGGAAGTGAGGGCTGGAAGGTGGATTAGGGAAGGGGAACTTCAGCTGAGGAAGTGGAGAGAGGGAGAAGTAAAGAAGGTAGAATTTGGGGAAGGGATGGGAAGCGATGGGTTAAGTGAGGGGTGCAGAATTGGGGGCTCGTGAGGAAGGGAAAGCATGAGAGGTGGAGGTTTGAACGAATAATTTTTTGTCTTATTTTAGGCGTTTATCAAACGAAACTTGAGAAAGGAATTCCACTTACAGGGGGAGGGGTAGAAAAAGTATTGAAAATAACCTATAAGTATTGAAAATGTCATTCAGATGTTTCCTTGAACTTTTTCCTGAATTTCGTATTCGATAATTCGGACTATTTCATATTTCTCAAAGAAATTCTAAAGCCCAAATGTAAACTCACTCAAATTAGCCTTCTCTGAGATGTCTTTTGAGGAAAATTTTAATTCTGAAGAGGAGATTCTAATGAATGAAATTAAGATCTTTGCTACGTAATGCTCTCCCATTATGTAATAATTTTTCTTGTAAGTAGATTGATTCATTTAACGAAGTAGTTCTCAGAATATTCTTTGAATGGTTTCCTTTGAAGGGTAGTTTTGCATAAAATGCGAGATGAAAAAACTCTCAACAGCATGATTAAGACACCTCTCATAGAGTTTGCCGAGCAAGACTTTGCGTCACTTATTTATTAAGTTTGTCATTGCAACGCTTTGCTCTTTCCTCGGCTCTAAAGAGCGACGTACCGTATCTCCAACTCTCAGTCCCTTCGCATCCAACCTTCATTTATTGCTACTTGACAAATAATTACCAACTGAGCGGTGCTTTTCTCTCGTCGTGGAGCAACAGCGTATCTTGTATCGAGCATTCAAATGTCTGAATTGAGTGGAAAGTCATTCAGGCACAATTTAATTGAATCAGAGAAGCGAATATATATTTTACGCATAGCTCTTTTACCACCACATTCCTTACAGTAATCGACAAATTAATAATCTTTTGGAAGGAAAGTACAAATTTAATTATTATTCAATCAAATATCTAATTGTTTTATTTTTTAGCGAAATACATTACATAGATATTTGACAGAATTAAAAAAAAGGCCGTGACCATGTCTACCGAAATTTCGGTATGAATAGCCGGGTTTTTTCGGTACAAATAGTGGGACCTGGAATACGGGCTCTTTGTACCGACATTTCGGTACCAATAACCTTTTTTTCGGTACGTGTAGAAACTTCATAAAGAAATATTGAAGGGTTCCTCAAGCCCATTTTTGATAAAAATTACTTATTTTCAATGCTGCTGTTAATGGACAATTTTACTTTAACATACAAAAGATTAAAATGCATGCGTGTCAAAGTAAAAGAATCCATGAACCATGTAGTTTGAAATTGATAGCAGAGTTCTCATCTGGTATGATGGCCCCCATCCGATATTGGTACTAAAAGTTATGTTTTTTCAGTTGGTATTTCGTTAGCAAATATGACAAATTGAAATTTTTGAATTCTACTATCTCTATTACATACGGAAATTTTACAATGTTTTTTATGTTACAAATAATACCCCGATAATTAATTCTTTAAAAAAATATTAAGTCAGGGAGGTTGAAAACGGGATCGTGAATTGGAAAAGGATTTTTACTTTTAAAAGTCAAAATGGACACAAGAACATGAAAAATCGCTATCAATTCTTTTTAAATGTTTAAAAGCCCTAAATAGTTTTCAGGACAATATAACTACATAATTTCCATTTTATTTGTTTCCGAAATTTCCGAAAGATTCGATGGGATTTATTATTTATTACCA